>CM050167.1:374977489-375052489 GCA_027410445.1 Discoglossus pictus
ACAAATAAAGGGAATAGCTGTATAGGTCATACTTATCTGCCCATGTGCTGGAACGTTACAAATAAAAGGAATAGCTGTATAGGTCATACTTGTCTGCCCATGTGTCGGCACGTTACAAATAAATGAAATAGCGGTATAGGTCATACTTGTCTGCCCATGTGTTGGCACGTCACAAATAAATGAAATAGCGGTATAGGTCATACTTGTCTGCCCATGTGTTGGCACGTCACAAATAAAGGGAATAGCTGTATAGGTCATACTTGTCTGCCCATGTGTCGGCACGTTACAAATAAAGGGAATATATGTATAGGTCATACTTGTCTGCCCATGTGTCGGCACTTTACAAATAAAGGGAATATATGTATAGGTCATACTTATCTGCCCATGTGTTGGCACGTTACAAATAAATGAAATAGCGGTATAGGTCATACTTGTCTGCCCATGTGTTGGCACGTCACAAATAAAGGGAATAGCTGTATAGGTCATACTTGTCTGCCCATGTGTTGGCACGTCACAAATAAAGGGAATAGCTGTATAGGTCATACTTGTCTGCCCATGTGTTGGCACGTTACAAATAAAAGGAATAGCGGTATAGGTCATACTTGTCTGCCCATGTGTCGGCACGTTACAAATAAAAGGAATAGCTGTATAGGTCATACTTGTCTGCCCGTGTGTCGGCACGTTACAAATAAAAGGAATAGCTGTATAGGTCATACTTGTCTGCCCGTGTGTCGGCACGTTACAAATAAAGGGAATAGCTGTATAGGTCATACTTGTCTGCCCGTGTGTCGGCACGTTACAAATAAAAGGAATAGCTGTATAGGTCATACTTGTCTGCCCGTGTGTTGGCACGTTACAAATAAAGGGAATAGCTGTATAGGTCATACTTGTCTGCCCGTGTGTCGGCACGTTACAAATAAAGGGAATAGCTGTATAGGTCATACTTGTCTGCCCATGTGTCGGCACGTTACAAATAAAAGGAATAGCTGTATAGGTCATACTTGTCTGCCCATGTGTCGGCACGTTACAAATAAAGGGAATAGCTGTATAGGTCATACTTGTCTGCCCATGTGTCGGCACGTTAAAAATAAAGGGAATAGCTGTATAGGTCATACTTGTCTGCCCATGTGCCGGCACGTTACAAATAAAGGGAATAGCTGTATCGGTCATACTTGTCTGCCCATGTGTTGGAACGTTACAAATAAAGGGAATAGCTGTATAGGTCATACTTGTCTGCCCATGTGTCGGCACGTTACAAATAAAGGGAATAGCTGTATAGGTCATACTTGTCTGCCGATGTGTCGGCACGTTACAAATAAAGGGAATAGCTGTATAGGTCATACTTGTCTGCCCATGTGTCGGCACGTTACAAATAAAGGGAATAGCTGTATCGGTCATACTTGTCTGCCCATGTGTCGGCACGTTAAAAATAAAGGGAATAGCTGTATAGGTCATACTTGTCTGCCCATGTGCCGGCACGTTACAAATAAAGGGAATAGCTGTATCGGTCATACTTGTCTGCCCATGTGTTGGAACGTTACAAATAAAGGGAATAGCTGTATAGGTCATACTTGTCTGCCCATGTGTCGGGACATTACAAATAAAGGGAATAGCGGTATAGGTCATACTTGTCTGCCCATGTGTTGGCACGTTACAAATAAAGGGAATAGCGGTATAGGTCATACTTGTCTGCCCATGTGTTGGCACATTACAAATAAAGGGAATAGCGGTATAGGTCATACTTGTCTGCCCATGTGTTGGCACATTACAAATAAAGGGAATAGCGGTATAGGTCATACTTGTCTGCCCATGTGTCGGCACATTACAAATAAAGGGAATAGCGGTATAGGTCATACTTGTCTGCCCATGTGTTGGCACGTTACAAATAAAGGGAATAGCGGTATAGGTCATACTTGTCTGCCCATGTGTTGGCACATTACAAATAAAGGGAATAGCGGTATAGGTCATACTTGTCTGCCCATGTGTTGGCACATTACAAATAAAGGGAATAGCGGTATAGGTCATACTTGTCTGCCGATGTGTCGGCACGTTACAAATAAAGGGAATAGCGGTATAGGTCATACTTGTCTGTCCATGTGTCGGCACGTTACAAATAAAGGGAATAGCTGTATAGGTCATACTTGTCTGCCCATGTGTTGGCACATTACAAATAAAGGGAATAGCGGTATAGGTCATACTTGTCTGCCGATGTGTCGGCACGTTACAAATAAAGGGAATAGCGGTATAGGTCATACTTGTCTGCCCATGTGTCGGCACATTACAAATAAAGGGAATAGCGGTATAGGTCATACTTGTCTGCCCATGTGTCGGCACATTACAAATAAAGGGAATAGCGGTATAGGTCATACTTGTCTGCCCATGTGTTGGCACATTACAAATAAAGGGAATAGCGGTATAGGTCATACTTGTCTGCCCATGTGTTGGCACATTACAAATAAAGGGAATAGCGGTATAGGTCATACTTGTCTGCCGATGTGTCGGCACGTTACAAATAAAGGGAATAGCGGTATAGGTCATACTTGTCTGCCCATGTGTCGGCACATTACAAATAAAGAATCACTAATATAGTTTCTAAAAAGTGCGTAACGATCCCGTGACAGCGCATGCGCACTATAGGAACTATTTGAACAGATTCAATACATGCCGCACTGCAAATGCGTGGCGTCAGGGGGTGGAGGGGGGGAGAGACAGAGGGGGAAGGAGGAGGGGGAAAGAGACAGAGGGGTAAAGAGACACTGGGGAAGGAGGAGGGGGAAAGAGACAGAGGGGGATATGACACAGAGGAAGGAGGAGGGGGAAGAGATAGAGGGGGAAAGAGACACAGGGGAAGGAGGAGGGGGGAAGAGACAAAGGGGGAAAGAGACACAGGGGAAGGAGGAGGGGGAAAGAGACCGAGGGGGAATGAGACACAGGGGAGGGAGGAGGGGGGAAGAGATAGAGGGGGAAAGAGACACAGGGGAAGGAGGAGGGGGGAAGAGACAAAAGGGGAAAGAGACACAGGGGAAGGAGGAGGGGGAAAGAGACCGAGGGGGAATAAGACACAGGGGAGGGAGGAGGGGGGAAGAGATAGAGGGGGAAAGAGACACAGGGGAAGGAGGAGGGGGGAAGAGACAAAAGGGGAAAGAGACACAGGGGAAGGAGGAGGGGGAAAGAGACCGAGGGGGAATGAGACACAGGGGAGGGAGGGGGGGGAAAGAGGAGGGAACGGGGAAAGAGACACAGGGGAATGAGAAGGGGGAAAGAGACAGAGGGGGAGAGAGACACAAGGGAAGGAGGAGGGGCAAAGATACACAGGGGAAGGAGAAGGGGGGAAGAGACAGAGGGAGAAAGACACAGAGGGGAAGGTGGAGGGGGAAAGATACAGAGGGGGAATAGGACACAGGAGAAGGAGGAGGGGGGAATAGACAGAGGGGGGAAGGGGGAAAGAGACACAGTGGAGGGAGGAGAGGGAAAGAGACACAAGGGAAAGAGACAGGGGAGAAGAGACAAAGGGGAAGGAGAAGAGGGGAGAAAGACAGAGGGGGAAAGAGACACAGGGGAGGGAGGAGGGGGGAAAGAGACACAGGGGAAGGTGAGGGGAAGAGACAAATGGGGAAAGAGACACAGGGGAAGGAGGAGGGTCAAAGATACACAGGGGAAGGCAGAGGCAGAAAGAGACACAGGGGGAAAGAGACACAGGGGAAGGTGGAGGGGAAAAGAGGCAAAGGGGGAAAGAGACACAGGGAGGGAGAGGGGGGAGAGACAAAGGGGGGAAAGAGACACAGGGGAGGGAGAGGGGGAGGGAGAGTGGGGGAGAGACAGAGGGGGAAAGGGAGAAAGTGACAAAGGGGGGGAGGAGGGGGAAAGAGTCCCATTTAACATACCCATACCCAGGTTCCTGCGGTGAATACCGTTGGCATTATGAAATTTACATGTTAAGTTAATTCATACAACATGACCTAGAGATAAGTGTTACGTACTGGAATATCATTTTTTTACAAATGAAGTACAATAATAATAATAATAATAATAATCATAATTTTTCCATGTAGTGCTCCCTGTGCAAACTATTATGCATTTTAGAAAGTTAAATATGCCGTTTATTTATCAATAAGATTATGTACATGGTTTTCCTTAGCTCTTTCTGCTGCTGTCACTAAATAACAGCCTGAAAAAATATAGCAGGGAATAATAGAAATGAAAACATATTTTAGTAAGGAAAGTATTGGCATCGAAATAGGAAAGTAATTAATGTGATGTTTAGTTGGAATATATTATTACTTGTAAATTGCTCTTCAAAAATGACGGTGTAATTTTTTATTTTTCTCTCCCTCCCCCCCTCTCCCTCCCTTGTGTCTCTCCCCCCTTCCCTGTGTCTATCCCCTCTTCCCTCCTCTGTGTCTCCCCCCTCCCCTGTGTCTCTTCCCCCTTCCCTCCCCTGTGTCTCTTCCCCCTTCACTTCCGTTTCTCTTCCCCTCCTCTCCCCTCCCCTGTGTCTCTCCCCCCTCTTCCCTGTCTCTCTCCCCCCTAACCTCCTGTGTCTCTTCCCCCCTCCCCTGTGTCTCTTTCCTCCCTCTCCCCTCCCCTGTGTCTTCCTCCCCCTCTCCCCTGTGTCTTCCTCCCCCTCTCCCCTGTGTCTTCCTCCCCCCTCTTCCCTGTGCCTTCATCCTTCCTCTCCCCTGTGTCTTCCTCCCCCCTCCCATAGCCCAATGCGCCAGCACCCCCTCCCCCGCATTGCGCCGGCACCATGCGCACTCTCCCATGGAGCGTTACACACTTACCAGAATTATTGGCACCCCGACCTTCGCGCCGTCATCAGGGCGCTCCAGCCTGCATCCCAGCCTGCTTGGCAGCCTTGCTCTATATGTACAATACACACTACTCTATACATACAGTACACTCTACAAGTTACACATCCATGTTGGGTGACCAGAGTCCAGAGTGCCCAGGGACACCCGAAATACTTATGGACACCCACAATCACCAGGGACTGTATGTGTAACTTGTAGTGTGTACTGTATATGTTATAGCAGTGTGTACTGTATGTATAGAGTAGTGTATACTGTACATATAGCGCATTGTGTACTGTCAGGCCCTTTCCTTGCCAAGCAGGCTGGGATACAGGCTGGTGCGCAGAGCGTCATTAGAGCGCAGTTCTCTTCACCCCGATGACGGTGCGCTATTCAGCTGCGTGCAAAGGACGTGCCACCAGAATTATTATAGTTGGTTCAAGTGCACTATTACAGTAGAGATAAGGGTTATATTCATCCAATCATCCAATATTAGTCCAAATATTAATATAAAAAATAAAAAACACACAGAAACAGACAACATTGGACAAGCTCTTTATTAAATCTAGTTCTGGTGATTTGTCAGGAAAGTGAAAAAAAAAAATGTAGGTTTTTAAAATTGTGATTACATTTTGATATCCACAGACCGTGGGTGTTTTTAGGCTTTATGCTGCCCTAGTCCATTCAGATTTATGTGTATTTATGTACAAATATGCAGGGGCGGATCTATCAGGGGTGCAGTGCACCAGGGCCCTCCTCTGAGGGGTCCAGTGCTGTGTAATAAAAAAAATGTTTGCATTTCATTATTTTTTAGGACTGTAGCCCCCCTGGAACCTCCCACCTTGACCCACCCTTCCAAGGCCCAATTGGGTCGCCCTGGGACCCCACTGTGCCTCCTTGACCACACACACACAGCCTGAAATTGGTGTGTGACTGTTTAAAAAAGGGAATTTCTGTTGCAGCTCAAACAAGTGGCAGTGTGGAGCAGTTCAGCACGCTGGGGATGTGTATCAGGGAAGAAGGCAAGAGAGCAAGTGCTGCAAAATGGCAGCAAAGTACAGGGGGATGGGTTCTGTGAGGAAGGAACAAAGAAGATAGGGATGGGTGCCATGTGAGGTGGGTGCTCAGAAGGGTTGGGTGCTGTGCGGGGATAGATGCTGAGAGGGAATGGCGGCTGACAAGTGTTTGGTACTATTTAGGGATGCATGCTAAGAGGGTTGGGTGCCGTGTGGGGGTGATGTTTATCTATGTGTACATATATATCTCTAAAGGGGGCCCCACATTGTTTTTTGCACCAGGACCCTCCATTCTGTACTGCATTCCATCTCCAGGCAGCCTGACAATGTACTGCCCTAGGCCTAGGTTTCATGGGTCTAGGCAGAAGCACACCCCTGCCCACAGACTCGATACACAAGATCAGGTTTACACTGTGTGGATGTAGCATTTTTCACCTATTCCGAGTCTGTGAATCTTTCAGTGTATTACACAATTTATGTAAGGTACCTGCTATGTAAGTATACCTCCCACCTGTCGCTCTTGGAAGGACAGACCCTCTTTACAGTGAGGAAATCCCCTATCCCTCTTTGCCTCCCAATCACGGGCGTAGGAGCCCAACAAAAATCTGGGGGAATAATTTAACTCTACTCCCAGTACAGGAAGCAGGGGCAGACCTACTTCCGGTGCACCCGGGGCAATGCATCAGGGCCATGATCTGGAGACCCCATTGCCCCATTGACCCCTCAAAAACTTTTTTTTGTTTCATTGTTTAAATTCTCAATGTCCCTGCCCCCCAGTATAATTAAAAATGATAAAATATAAATTATGGGTCAAAGCTTTCATGGGAAAGACATACTGCTCCATAGCCAAATCTGGTAATGCATGATTAAGCTTAATTTTGTTATTTTATGTGTCCCCTATTCATTTAATATGGGGAGAGGTATTTGTAGCAGCCCCGACCCCCCCCCCCCCCGTTCCTATGCCCCTGCTCTCAATGTCCCTATTTTGAAGGTAAGGTATACATTTAAGGGAAAAAATATTATTTTACATTCCTGACTATGTCTTTTTCTGTTTTTTCCTAAGTCTAAGAGAAGGATTTCTGTTAATACTCCCAAGACCCCTTCCCAAAGCAGTCCCTTTTCCCTCAAGACCCTCTTCTTCAGCCACTGTCCTGCTTAATACCCCCATATACCCCTACCCAAAGCAGCTCCCTTTCTCTTGCAACCCCCTCCCCCAGCCACTGGTCCCACTTAATAACCCCAACACCCCTTCCCCAAGCAGTTCTCCTCCCCTTAGCTTTCTTGCTCCTCCTGCCTTTGTGACCAGACACCCAAGCGCTCCCTCTGCAACTTGCACCCCACACGGAAAAAAAAGCGGAACACCCGCCCAGATGAAGGTTCATCACACATACATAAATGTGTCTCTCTTTACATCAAAGTGACAATTGTATTAACCTTTATATAAACACCTTTATATTTAACAATTTTAAATTGTATTAGAATTTTATTTTATTAAAAAAAAGTAGATTTTATCAGAATTTTGCGTCTTAAGTTCAATTCCACTGATAATGAATCTCAAGTATCACATATGGGGATATACAATACATATATAAATTATCATGACAATCCGTGTCAAGAAGCAGCTTTAATAGGACAAAGCTGCAGAATCACCAGATACATATGGAAATGTTTCTATACAATACATGTAATACGATTAATATATTATATGAAGAGTTAAATGCATTAGAGACACAGGGGAGGGAGGAGGGAGGAAAGAGACCCAGGGGGAAAGGGGGAAAGAGACACAGGGGAGGGATGAGGGAGGAAAGAGACCCAGGGGGAAAGGGGGAAAGAGACACAGGGGAGGGATGAGGGAGGAAAGAGACCCAGGGGGAAAGGGGGAAAGAGACACAGGGGAGGGATGAGGGAGGAAAGAGACGGGGAAATGAGGAAGAGACAGAAGAGGAAAGAGACACAGAGGAGGGAGGAGGGGGAAGAGACACATGGGAGGGAGGAGAGAAAGAGACACAGGGAGGGAGGAGGGGGAAAGAGATACTGGGGAGGGAGAGGGAGAAGAGACACAGGGGAGGGAGAGGGGAAAGAAACACAGGGAAGGGAAAGGGGGGACAGACACAGGCGAGGAAGAGGGGAGCAGAGACACAGGGGAAGGAGAGGGGAAAGAAACACAGGGAAGGGAAAGGGGGGACAGACACAGGCGAGGAAGAGGGGAGCAGAGACACAGGGGAAGGAGAGGGGGAAGAGACACAGGGGAGGGAGATTGGGGAAGAGACAAAGAGGAGGGATTGGGGGGAAGAGACACAGGGGAGGTAGAGGAGGGGAAAGAGACACAGGGGAGGGAGATGGGGGGGAGAGACAAAGGGAAGGGAAATGGGGGGAAAAACATATGTAATATTATACCGTCATTTATGATGGGTAAGCAACAAGTGTGTTAATAAACAGCATATCCAAACCTGTGAGCTTTCTGCAAAAAAGTTATTTCAGGTTAAAGGACAGCTGTAATTCAATAAACATTTGCATGTTTGTGAAGTATGTAACACGCTAAGAACATCAGCAGCTATGTAAGCTATGGCTGTAAAACCCTTATAAAGAAAATTATATTTTTGAAGATTGGTTATACGGAGTAAGTTCCATTTTGTCTGGTTTCATTATTTCATGACAGCATGAAGCTTGAGGCGTGCTTATCTTTAGCTAACAGTGCGTGCTCCGAAGTAGGAAGCTTGAAACAATAAATGCAATGTTTGCTCTTTTAGGAATATAAACACACCTCTCATACATGGGACATTCAACAAAAAAATATGGATGACTCCAGGGTCCTCAACATTTATTACTTTTTGTTTTTAATAACTATGCTTATATATATATATATATGCTGTATATAGTAAATAAATGGTACATTTGTGTTCACGTCTGAATTTCTAAAACAAGTTAAAAAACCTGCTTCCTGCTCAGAATTCTGAGAAATACAGTTATTGCACTGCATTCTGGGAACCTGGGCAGGGACATGCAAATGTACCCACAAAGGCTTTGCTCTTGTAATCCATAACCATTTCAAACATGGCTTCCTTTAAGCATATGCCTGCTGTATTACACAGCTTTGGGCAAAGCTAAGGATGGATTATACACAAGCCAGGAATCCCACCCACATACAGCTTTTTCAAGGTTACTGTCTCTCATCAACATGGGGCCGGTTCATAGCTTGTGTAGTATATTTTATGAGTAGGTAGTTCACCATAATAATCATTATATTTTATGAGTAGGTAGTTCACCATAATAATCATTTAATATATGGTGGGCAAAAGAGCGATAAATAAATAAATAAATAGTACATCTATGTTCACATCTGAATGTCTAAAACAAGTTAAAAAACATGTTTCATGCCCAGAATTCCGAGAAATACAGTTATTACACTGCATTCTGGGAGCCTTTGCCGGGACAAGCAAATGTACAGTAGTCCAAATAGCGACAATGGAAGCCTCACTAATATTTTTCACAGCCCCTGTGCAGCTTAGTGAATCTTTGCCAATGATTTATACACTTTCACAAAGTGCCATATGAAATAAAAATGTAAATTAATGAGAAATTGCAGCAATGCATCGGCTCTTCAGATCTTATATGGCACTGATTGTCCATAAATATCCCAAACCCTTTAGATTGTACATTTTTGAGTCTTCAATCCCGCGTCGGTGCTTTAGGCAAGCAATATGTAAATCAGATTTTTAGCTTAAAAACAGGACCCTCTATTCCTTTGCATTGTGTTAAAATAGTTTTTGCCTTGTACTTAACCCCTGTATGGCGCTACGGAATATATTGGAGCGTTACAATAATATAATATAATAATAATAATAATATATTCATGGACAGATTTAAAGGGACATACACGCTGGCAGAAGGGCAAGATTGCTGCATAGCGCAAGATGTTTATTTGAATGTAGTATTGGAATCTGAGTTTAAAAGTACATGGAATCTGCTAAAAGCCCCAGACAGGCCATTTGCTTATTTCAGCATCTGCTGGTTGTATAAACAGTTGTTGTTATCCCTTTTGGTGACATAAGGATACTTAGAAAGTCAAGTTCAAAAGCAAGTTAGCTGAAACTATTTAAAGGGACAGTAAAACCTTCACAGATGTTTTATACATAAGCAAATATTTTCCCTCGTAAAATGCAACAAAATGATGTCAGTTAGATAAGGATAAGCTCCACCTACTTCACAAGAGGGGTGTGACTTCTCCAACACTACTGTCATCAAAGCACTAAATTCCATTGTGTACAGCTGTACAGAGTCAGATTGGCCGAGTGGAGAGGGTTGGGCTTCTTTTTTTGAATCCTTAATGCTCTGAGCCCACTTCCAAGCACTTTAAAGGGACCCAAAACCTATTTTGTTTTACTTATTCTTAAAGACACAATAAACTAGCTATACATTGTACTAGCCGTTTCATTCTACAATCACTCCCAAGATTATCATCATTGTTTTTACTGTATTTATATGCAAATGACGGGCTCTTGAATACTGATTAACTGATTTGATGTGGTAATTAGGAATATAGTCTGCTTACCCGTCTCTTGGCAAAACAATGCTCCCTAATGTTATCATGCAGTTAGATCCACTCCCCTTATACAGTACACCGAGAAGCAAATTAGCATATTGAGATACACATTAGCATAAAGGAGCCACACAGGAATGCTTTACTGTAGAGAAAAACAGGCTAGTACAATGTATAACCAGTTATCATTCTCTTGAAGATGAAACCAAGTTCTTGTTGGAGTGACAGTGTACCTTTAGGCATGAATTGTCTCTATAGGTTCACAAACCTCTCCTCAGGGCACTCCAGACAGGTCTGGATTTCAATTTAACCGTGTGTGAGCACAGGTGAAGTAGTTAGTATTTAACAGGCAATGGAGCCTCTAATCACCTCACCTATGTTCATACCCTGTTAAATTGAAATCCTGACCTGTCTGGGGAGCCCTGAGGAGAGGTTTGGGAACCACTGAGTTATCTGAAAACATCCTGAAAACATGCCATATCCCCTCCAATTGTGATATATAATTAAAAGTCTTAGGTAAAGGAAATTTCAGAGATGGGGGATAATCTTTTCAGATAATTTATGCTTAAAATCTGCATCTTTCAAGCTCAGTTATCTAACACTTCCACTCAACATTTTGCTGTGTCACTATAAAGGGACATAGAAAGATTTATTTTTCTTTGTTGTCTCAGAAAGAGAATATTTAACAAAATCAAGCTCAAAAATGAATCAAGATTTGGAATTGTTGCCCCGTGTCGGCCAATCAGATCTAACTTATGCTCTCTGCATTTAAACAGGTTTTACTTATTCTTTTTTCATTGAAAAAAACTACTTTTGTAATGATTAAAACATGTTTTTTTTTAAACGCATTAATAACAGTTGTGTTCCATGCCTGTTTAAGAGCAAACCTTTTGGAACTAGTGTGTACTGTCCCTTTAAAACAATAAATATATTTTTTTTATATATCCAGGGACAGTTTTTTGTGCGATACGAGCGCTTGGCTCCCATTCTGCATATTTCTGTAATGCTCACACTTCCAAAACGTCTCTGCAATAAACAGATTGCAGGTAATCTCTTTCGCATACCCTAAAACTGTATGACATCTGTTTCCCCCCATCTCAGATGACTCCACGTGTAGCCCCCCTAGTCTTGTATTACCTTCACTCAACAATCTGCAGCCTTTCAGTCAGTAACTGAATCATGTCTGGCCTTATAATGTGTATGGATTACCCATGCGTGGGAGATCCATGATCCTAATTACATTGAGTCTGATATGTAGGATCAACATGACAGTATCACTATGTACGCAAGGTATAGGGTCTGATATGGGGTAGGCATGGAATTCCTATAATTAAAAGGCAGCAACTGATCTGTGGAAAAAAATGTTTTAATTATATTCTATCAAATATAATAGTTGTCAAACTTTGAATTGTCGTCACACTTTGCGAGCTCGCAAATCGAGCTCGCAAGAACTGCGTCCTTCGCAAAGCGAGGGACGCAGTACGGGCCTCAAATGCGGACCCTCACAAAGTGAGGGGCTGCATTTGTGGAAGGTGGAGGCTCCAACATCGGCTGCAATGAGTCAAAGGCTCGTTGCCGGCGGCAAATGCGGACCATCGCGAAGCGCAGGGCCGCATTTGCGGAGGTAGAGGCTCCCACATCGGCTGCAATGAGCCAAAAGCTCATTGCAGGCTGCAAATGTGGCCACTCGCGAAGCGAGGGGCCGCATTTGCGGAGGTTGAGGCTCTACGGCGCCTCACAAACGGTTACAAACACCCACAGAAGCGGGACTAGATCTAACACGCAATGACTAAATACGCACTTACACAAAAAAATACGAGCCGCGGGACATCGGAAAAAAAACATTACGAACTCACAAAAATACAACCTTAATGGACGAACTGCGCACAGCGGAAAACATAAAAAAATCTATAAATACACACAAAAATAGCATGAAAAGCTTACCCACAGCAAGGGGGGCACCCAGGACCTCTGCAAGTGAAGTTACACCTAAGTCCAATTTACTGAGTTCAGACACACGAAAATCCCCTTAAGTGAGAAAATAATGGCCGGCGAAAAAAACGAAAACAAGGCTACACGACCCTAAAGCCGCAAAAAAAAAACAAGCACATACGGATTTTCAAAAAAGCTGTACGAGGTACAAGATACACTTTTATCAAGGACTCTAAATCATCCACACCCGCATACCACACATTCGCCGCCATTTTACAACACTAACTTACAGAATGCGGAAGTACACAGCTACACTAGCGGCTTCGCCTCGCGCACACAGCCTATTTACACTACACACTGCACACATTGCTGACACTTACACCTCAGCTCCACAACAGTGCAAACCCACATTGTATGCTGCAGGAACATCGAAAAAGATTGTCAGCTCCTCAGCACAATGCTTCCTGCATATATTACTTACAAATAGGTAAAGTATATTAATTTATTAATTATTTAATTAGCATACAAAAATACATATACACAAAAAAAAAAAAAACTCTATCGCAATAAACACAAATGCCATTCACTGCGCGCCTCACAACGAGCGCCAACGCTGATCATAGCACACAAACTACACCAGGGGACAGCCTTGAATTAAGTGCAAAAAGCAGATCAGCACCGACCTTACAATAACAGCAAAAGCGCCTCTGATAAAAAAAAAAAAATACAACAACCAACCATTAGTTGTCATCGCTCATAAAAACTACTCAGTTCTCCACGTTGTTTACTAAATCGCTGGTGTTATAATGTCGGATACAGGAGTGTGTATACACCCGTTTACACATTGTGATTAGAGTAGAGCTTGCATGTTGTAGGGATACGGCCGGATTACCCATTAGGCCAACTAGGCAGCCGCAAAGGGGCGCCTCCCTGTGAGGGGCGCCACTTCTTAAAAAAAATGGTTCCTAGCCTAAAAAAAATAAAATTCTGCAGTTCATAGACTGGCTACTAGGGGATAACCACCTAGAACAAGACAGTTACAACAGGAAAGTGAACTTACACATACAGAAAAGGCAAAAAATGGGTCCATGCGTACCTTGCGTACTCACTCAGAGGGGCTCCTCCACTTCACTGCCTAGGGGCTCCAAAAAGGTAGATACAGCCATGTAGGCTGTAAGGCATGAACATCGCTGTCTGACGGCTGCAGGTACCATATTGGTTGGCGAACCTGCAGTGGTTGGTAATACGTCAGTAATTGATACCATGCCTGTGCATTGTTATCAGCACTACATATTAATAAAATATGTACATACCATGAAAATACTACAATAACCGGCTCCCCCTATGAGCATTGGTATCCCCCAAGACCCTCCTCAACACATGGGGAAATCAGAGTTAATATATTCTCAAAGGAGGAGCTCCATTAATATATATATATATATATATATATATATATATATATTTTTTTTTTTTTTTTTTTGGTAGCTTATTTTTTTTATTTTAATATTTTTATTATTTGTTTTGTAATTTATTTTTTTATTTTTTTCTGTATTTTTTATTTTCTGTATTTTTTTTACTGTATGAGGGTCTACTGTTTAGTAGTAGTTTGGATGTCATGGGGATCTATAGGGACTCCCATAGTAGAAAGTTAAGTTGGGGATGCTTAAGGACCACAATTGGTATAGGCTTTGTATACCAATGTTGATCTATAGGAATTTTAGGTACCATAGGGGTCCATAGGAACCCCATGTTTATACATTACTTTACCATAGGGTTCCAAATGTCAACATTGTAGGTTTAAACCCAATGATAGTAGTATATTTTATATTAAAATAAAATTATAAAACTAATATTCACCTATTAATATACAACATACACTGCAAAATATAAAATTTAGCAGAATATGTTGTGTGTTAATGACTATGCTAACAGGGGTTTAAACACCTGATGCTAAATACCAGGTTGATATAGAAAATTTGAAGAACTTTGGTTTTCACATTGGATGCAGGTAACTCACCCATAACATGCCTATAACTCACCCCGCAAAGAGGTTGGTATTATAGGGGTTAAGATAAAATATGTATAATTGGAAAACTTTATTAAAAATTGAGAATAAACCAAGCTGCACTATAAAAACCTCACTCAATGCAAACCAAAAAAACCTTTGCCTCTCAAAGGGGTCCTCCTTACTGGAAGGCTTAACAATGTTAAAGCCCCACAAGCTAACTGAGAACCCCAACATAAAGGTAAACTCACTGCATAGCACACTCTTAGCCTAGCTACTACAGTAGGCCTGCGAACTAAGAGAATCACAAAATATGAGACTAACAAAAAGTTTTTAGTGAACATCCAGTGATGGTTATATTGAAAATGTATGTGAAAAGCGCACACAATTAAAAAATAAACAAAAAATTACTTCATACAAAATCGTGCCTACACGGATCTGACTTTAACAATATAAAAGGAAGATGTATATAATCAATGCTAATATACTGCCCAAAAGGGGCACACCAAGGAATACCTTTATACAAATTCCTAAAGTAGATTTAGAAGCAGCCTGCAACGGGTAGCAACGTCTGTTGCCTGACAGCTGTTTCGCCAGTCCTGCTGGCAGCCTTGTCAAAAGTTAAGTGTTTGTTCTCAATTATTAATATAGTTTTTTAACTTACATATTTTATTTGAATTGTCATATTAGTGTGAAGTACCTGGATCACTTGTTTGATCATCACAAACTAGTTTGGTATTATTAATGCTCCCCTTACATCTCTGCTCTCATCTCCAAATACTCCCCTACCCGCCCTCTTCATTCTGCTAATAACCTTCTTCTTTCTACAACTCTTGTCACCTCCTCTCACTCCCGCCTCCAGGTCTTTTCTTGTGCGGCCCCTATTCTCTGGAACTCCTTGCCTCGCTCCACCAGATTATCCTCTTGCCTCAAAACATTTAAAACCTCACTTAAAACGCATCTCTTTAAAGAAGCGCATCACCTTCCACCCTAACACGCTTATCACCTCTCTCTCCCTCTTTTACCACTCACTATACCTTAGATTGTAAGTCTGCGAGTTTCTATCCAAAGTACTTTGGGAATTCCCCATGGACATTGGATTCCTAGCTCAAAGACAGGACCCCCCTTCCTTTGCTAAATGTTAATCTGTATTTATCTGTGTCTGAACTTAATTTATGTACAGCGCTACAGAATATGTCGGCACGTTATAAATAAACTATAATAATAATAGGGGAGAATGGATGATGAGCTGAGATGCTGGATCACAGGCTAACCTGGGCTATCGTAGACATGTTTGCACTCACAATCCTTTTGTAAAGTCCCCCCAATGTGTGTTTTCGTTTATCAAATGAAGTTGTCAGAGCTTGTATAATTTATTCTGAAGGGCCCGTAGACCACCTCAGGCTTGCCTGGGGTTGGAAGGAGGGACCACCTGACCTGGCAGGACCTGGGAGGGGCAGGAGGTGGCTAGCTGGGGGAGGTGGAGCCATTATAGGCTTTTGCCGCCAATTTCCACCAGTTTGCCCCCAGCTAGCTATGGGAGCAGATGCCCACCCACCCATCCCTAAAGTATTGTTGTTAAAGTGATGTATATGTTGTACTGTTAATAAACAAACAAAAAAAAAAGATGAATAGTAAGTTGTGGATTATGTTGTTTATTGTCTGAAGTACTCATTGTTGTGGATGTATCATTAAGTATTTATTATATGGTATCAAAAGTTTGTTTATTTTGTCACAGCGGCGGGTGGTGAGGGGAGTCGCCGGGACAGTGGAAAATGGGGGAGATCCTACCCTACGGTGGTACGGATGTTCCAACACGGTAGGCCCTGGATGAGGCTTCAGGGCGCAGGGTGTACTGTCTCTGTCCAGGCTCCTCCCCTCGGGTTATGTTTATTTATTTATCGTTATGGTTATTACATCATGCTGTGTTTACCAATAAACGCTGTGGCCAGTTATCTCCCAAGAAGTGGTCTGTGTCTAATTTTATATTCAATGGGTGATGGGGTATACATTCTTATATGCACATACCAACTGGGCCTTGCTTAGGTCAAGATGTTTAACTGCTCTTGGGGCATGTCCTCTGCCAGCCAATGAGATCTACAGATTAAGGTATGCTCGGAATTTCCTGTTAGTTCAAAATACCTTTTAATGTTTAGAACATGCTTTTTGAAATGCTTGAACAAACTATTATACATTGTATTAATCCTTTTTTGATAAATTGGATCTTTCCTAAGAAAAATCAGTATTATTCCTTCCACTTATGTAAGCACATGAGCAGGAACAAAAATGGTGGCTCCCACTGCGGCTTTATTGCATATAATAAATAATACTTTTTACTTATCCATTATCAAGCTTATTTTTTAAAAGAACAGAGTAAGCAGGGAAGTACACTAGTCCTTTTAAAGTTATATTATAAATATATTTCATGTTTTTTGTGCTATCATAATTAACACAGCTTAATTAGCAACAATTTATAGCGACAGGAGCCAATTAAACAAGTGATAAAATACACATGGAATTATAATCCACTCATAAACCACCACAATTATACAGCGAGAATGACTATGAATGTTATATCAATATTAATAAAGTTAATTCACAATCCGGTGGCTGCTTATAAGCAGCTCCCAGAAAACAACTCAAATTATTGGTTTTTATAATTTATTATAATTTATTGTAACAGCAGACTTTTTCTATTTGTTGATAAAAAAATGTTTAATTAGAACTACTATAGATTGGGAAAATCTTCAGATATTTGTGAAGTTTGTAATAAATTAGCAGCTGTGCAAACCTTGGGCCTTATTACCGGTATGTTTTTAGGTAAAATCTTTATGTTAGAAGACACTGATTATCCTGAAGGATGCCATGTTTGAGTTTTCTCCCCCCTCTCTGGCTTGGAGACTGAGTGTGAGTGCTCTCCTAATTTGTATTATCTAGGGTCACTTGTTGGCTCATTAGTGGGTTCATATGAGATTTCGGAAAAAGTCACCTTCCCTCTCCCTCCTATAGACTCAGTAGAGGCAGCTTGTAAGTATAAGTGCAAACCTTGAGTTGCGTGCCCTGTAATCCTCGTCCAAAGCCTAATATGATGGTAGCTTCCATGCACATCAGAGTCTGCTAAAATTAAGATTTTCTCTGAAAATGCTTTTATGTTCATGATTTAACAAGTTTCTAATGCAAGCATGTGACATTGTTGCTAAACTACAGTTCTTTAAAGGCCCATTGTAGTGGTCAACAAAATAATTTTGTTTATTTTTTTACTGATTAGCAGTAAAATTAGTATTACTAGAACTAATATGGAACATAGTATTAAAGCATCCCTCAATCAAGCAACTGAAAAGCAATCTGGCCAGGAGGCTGCCCTAATTTTTTTCTGATTGGTATAAGTTTGCCTACAATAGCCATTACAAGGAAGTTGGCAGATAGGAAAATGGATAACATCTTCTATAGGACAGCCCCCTGGGCAGATCCTTTCTGACTCCTGGATATCTGCTAATCTGCTGAAGCTGATCTGCTGAAGTCCTAAACACAATTGTAAATTTTATTGCGAACCGGTTAGTAAATAATTAAACAAACGTCCATTCCATGAGCACACAGTGGGTATGGCGTTTGCTATAAATATAAACTGCACCTTGGAGAATAAATGGTGCCAAAATAACTGCACTATCCAATATCTTTATGTGGAATATGTATCAGGTGTTTTTATCATTACAGTGATTATAAAATGCGGACGGCCCAGGGTATCTTTGGGGCCAGACAGAGTGGGGGAGAGAGAAAATATTTGGCCGTGCAGACACTTGATTTGTGTGACCCTTGGTGTCTGATAATTGTGACAGATGGAAGTACCAATAGGACAAGATACAGTGGCAATTATAGTATAATACTATATACAATATACTGGAGGACCAATTCTGAGAGATGCACTTTCATTTAGTTCTAACTTCCAATATTTTAAATAAATAACAACAACAATGCATCCCTATTTAAATACTGCCAACCTTAGTTTTAAAAATGAAATCTATTTCATTAATTGTAGTTGTTCAAATAAAATATGCACTGTCAGTTTATAATATACTAGTAACTTGCCCGTCATAAATGCTGATATCATATGCTATCTTCAATTGTCTGTTCTGTCTCTCTCTGTGCACCCTCTCTCTGTCTGTGCCCTCTGTCTCTCTGTATGTACACCCTCTTTCTCCCTGTGTGCTCTCTCTCTCTCCATCTGTGTCCCCCCTCTCTCTCCCCCTGTGCCCTCTCTCTCCATCTGTGTCCCCCTCTCTCTCCCTCTGTGCCCTCTCTCTCTCCATCTGTGTCACCCCTGTCTCTCCCTGTGCCCTTTCTCTCTCTCCATCTGTGACCCCTCTATCTCCCTCTGTGCCCTCTCTCTCTCTCTCTCTGTGCCCTCTCTCTCTCTCTCTGTGCCCTCTCTCTCTCTCTTTCCCTCTGTGCCCTCTCTCTCCCTCTGTGCTCCCTCTCTCTCTTTCTCGGTGTGCCCTCTGTGTGCCCACCATGCAGAAGTTACAAATGTTTTGTAAACTATTGTAGTGGATACTGACTGGCAGTATCTCCACTCCTGACATACACATATATACTTATGATTAACTATATAGGTGTGTGGTAAACTTATAATTGCGATATAGCACAAGGAAAGGAGGAGTAGTAACAGGTTTGTTGGGGGCACACAAATGTGACCGTTCCTAGGGCAGCATAAAACCTACATATGCCCTGATACAGTAAACTCCCTGTTATCCGGCACTGAGGGGGCCTCCCTATTGCCGGATAACTGTAGTTGCCGGTTAATCGGGAGTCACAGAATTTAAGGGTCTAAACAACCCCAAACCCCCTAAATCCCTCAAAATGCCTTTAAAAAGGCATTAGCACCTAAACTGGGCCATTTAGGGCCCCAAAAAACAATTAGAAAAAAAGCTAGCTTTTTTTTTTTGCAGTCTCGAGTTGCCGGATAGTGCCGGTTATGCCGGTTTAGCTGGAGTTTTTTGAAAATGGAGAATTGATGCCGGTGCCGGTTGCTTGAGAGTGCCGGTTGGTAAGGTGACGGATAACCGGCTGTTATGTACCGTACAATGTAAGAACCTAAAGTTAATACTGATAAATAATACTGGTAAGTAATATTATTAATCTCTTAATGCCTCTCGGTCACCTGCTGGAGCTGACATTCCATTCACTGTGTGTAATTATTTTATGGCTCTTATTAAGTGATATTTCCTCTGACATAACTATCTCTATGACATTCCAGGACACACTCAGAGCTTACTCATCATTACAGTAATATGGGTTCCTAAGAAAAAGCAACAACATGTGATTCAGAGAAAGAGTAGATGCCAATTAAAGAAGAGAAGACACAAACATGAATGGTGTTAATTTATTAATATAATGTTGGGCTATTATGTTTTCTATCCAGTTAAATATACACAGTAGTATGATATTTTTATTACGCTGGTTTAAAGAACTGGTATTGATAAATACTTTTTTTCGCAAGGCAAGAAACAGTCTCTTTTTATGCAAATATATACAGCCCTGGCCGTCTCCATTGTTGTCTTGTAACTCCTCCCCCTATCTGTGAGTATATGCTTCTTGTCAAGTACAGTGGTACCTTGGTACTTGTTAATTGGTTCCAGATATCACGACTAGTGCCATAAACAATGAGTACCAAGTTCCCATGAGTAATGTAAATTGATTCATACAGGCTGCAGCAAGTGCGACGAGAGTAGGAAAGATCCCTGACCCATTGATCTGCTGTCTGTGTACACTAATGCTGGGAGCACGTTATTTCTTCTCCACTGCACATACTCACAGAAAGACAACAACAAAATTAGAAGTGCCAAATCTGAGAACGGACCATACTTTAAGTAGGTTTGTCCTATAGGTCTGGTTACCTACTCAGAGAGCAACCTCTTTTAGCCACTTGTGCCCTTCACAGGGAGAAATATCCTAAAGTATATCATTCTGGTCTCAATTCTACCCTGAACAGGAGAAACAGCAAACTACAGACGCGTTTCGCCCTCTGTGGGCTTCGTCAGTAAGGTGTAGCTTTACTCCCTAAGGCACAGTGAGCAAGAAGTCCATGTCTTGTTCCCCCTATCACCCTTAGGGTGAGAAAACCCCATAAGGGTCATTTGCATACACAACAACAAAATCAGAGGTGCTCAATCTGAGAACGGACAATACCTGAAGTAGGTTTGTCCTATAGGTCTGGTTACCTACTCAGAGAGCAACCTCTTTTAGCCACTTGTGCCCTTCACAGGGAGAAATAGCCTAAATTATATCATTCTGGTCTCACTCAAAAGAGTGATTCAGCCATGAAATACCAGGCAATTCTACCCTGAACAGGAGAAACAGCAAACTACAGACACGTTTCGCCCTCTGTGGGCCTTGGCAGTGAGGTGCAGCTTTACTCCCTAAGGCACAGTGAGCAAGGAGTCCACGTCTGGTTCCCCCTATCACTCTTAGGGTGAGAAAACCCCCTAAGGGTAATTTGCATACACAACAACAAAATTAGAGGTGCCCATCAGAGAACGGACAATACCCAACGTAGGTTTGTCCTGTAGGTCTGGTTAACAACTCAGAGAGCAATCTCTTTTAGCCACTTGTGCCCTTCACAGGGAGAAATATCTTGAAGTATACTCACAGAAACGAGTAACAGGACCTGGTTGTGTGGGTAGGGAAAGAGAGAGATGGAGATAAAGAGGAGTAATAGAAAGCAAGAAAGAGAGAAGCACACAGAGTCTTACACATACAGTGTAAGACTCCGAGGAATAGGAAAAAGTGGTTGGGGAAGAATGTAAGATGAAACTAATTTAAGTATTAAATTAATATTATGGGGTATACGAAAACTCTGTACTCACAAGGTAATTGTAATAGTAATAGTGGGCAACTAATAAACAAGGAGAAGATAAAGTGGGGACAATAAGGAAAAGAGAGATACTGTAGTAAAGAAGGTTTAATATAATGGAATAAGTGGACCAGGGAGCCAATTATAGACACAATGTGGAGATAGCCATGGGATAGCCATGGGAAAAGCACAGAGACAAGATGAAAAAAGGCAAACGAGCAATGGAGTTGGGGAAGGGAGACAGAAATATGGTGGGATATAGATGGGAAAGTAAATGATAGTTTTCACTTATAACACTCTTCTACTCTACTTCACGGCTATTCACATGTCTTCTCCTCCATATACTGTATCTCACTTGGTCCATACACATTTTAGGAGGAACACAAAAAAGATTGTTGTTTCTTTGTTGCATCTGAAAGATGATATCTGTAAATATGTTACCGTGCGTTTTCTTTTTTCAAATAAAGGATAAAGAGCTCTGTGGGGGACTTGCCTCTGTGAGCCAATTAGCTTTAAGTGTGAAATATACCTACAATACCTATGTGCTCTTTAGTTTCAATGAAGTTTCAACAGGTTTTACGTAATATTTTTTCATGCAAACAACCTTGTAATATGTAAAACGTTGTAATATGTAAAAATGATGAGTTACCTGTAATAGGGAGATGTGTATCATAGTCTCCAGTGTAAAACTATCTCATATTATTTAGCAAAAGGCTTTTCCATTTGTATTTCTTCCTCCTGGGTGGTATAATTTAACACCAGGAAGGAGCTTCTAAGGTTTAGATCTTCTATTACAAAGAAACTATCAAGAAATAAAATCCCATTCACCTCCCAGATCGGTGCCTGCCCATGATATGCATTTCATTTTCTAAGATGCCTTCTGTTTTTTCCAATTTTGTGACAATTGTGGGTCATTTTATGACCCTTTGACTTGACCTTCATGTACAATGAATGTTCTATGTCTTTCTCCCCTCCCCCACTGTAATTCCTGACTTGACGATTGTGATGGACAGTTATCCCTTTAATGGTCTGATTTCACATACAGTGTCAAGAACAACATGAAGTCAAGCATGAATTACAAACAGGAATGACAAAATAATATTGCAGTGCAATAAACTTCAAGAAGGATAAGTCAGAAAATTAAAAACAAAAAATAAAATTTCACGCAAAAGTAAAAAAAATGCATTTTAAACTAAATTGCAAAATATATACATTAAAAAAGAACTTATGTGTCCTGTAGTTTAAATGTATTTCAGTGAACCACCTGCACATTTAAATGGACAAGTATTTGAAAGATACCACTTCTATTTAACCGTTTAAAGGCATATCAAAGTTTCCTGCATTAATACATTTTTGCATTCTTTAGGCAAAAAGCCTCCTTGCTATATGCAGCACATACTGTATCATAAAACATTTTATTTTTATTAATATTTAAAATCCCTCTAATGATTATGTTGATACCACCAGGGGTGTCTACACAGGCCCCTGATCCTCACCCAATCAGCATGCAGCATTAGGGGATCAATTTTAACCCATAATTCACCTGCTGTGTCTTCCTCAGCCAATAGGAGAGCACTGATGTCAGCCCCCAAGTCCCAAATATCTCACTATCTATATGAATATATAATAACTCATTATCTATATATGTATATTTAAGAGTGTATATATATATATATATATATATATATATAAATAGGTTGACTAAGATCAGTGTGGCTGGATGATACATTGTATCATCTTTTTCTTGATTTTCAAATGGAAACTGTTGTGTATATTTTCAAATTACTCTAGTAGGATTACATTTTGGCTTTGGAAATCAATCAATCTGTACAAACAAACTGCTGAATCACATGAAAAAAAATCAATACTCTGGCTCATACTCTACTCATACAACTAATGCATTAACCACCTTATGATAAATTATATGTTGTATCTAAAACTGGAGGCTATCAGGACATAAGAACATGCTAAAAAAGGATTGATTCTATTTAGTGCCAAATCAGTAGCTTACTATGCAATCCAGTCATTGTTCCTTCTGTGACATTTTTCCTGAGGGTAATGAAAAGGCCGTTCTCTTTTACAGCTAATCAGGGGAAATGCAATCAGTAAAAGCCAGTAAGTGCACATGGCTTACACACTAACTGCTCTATTGAGCAGAAATCCAGCCATGCATGAGATGTGCTCACAGGACATCTTGGTCATTCTCTGAATGAGAGCGTCATTCAATGTATAACACTTCAAACAGCATCTCCTACCAGACAGCTTGTCAAGGAACACAAAGGAGAGAAAAGAACCCTTAAAAGAATTTAGTACCTCGTTTTTTAGGTTTATCCTTAGAATACATCGTCTACGAATTGAACCCTCAGCAAATTAATGATTTCCTGTGTGTCGAAAAGAAAAGCCCTGTATGTCATCAGTTGTTTCTTCAAATGGTGTCCTTTTCTACAACCAACTTACTGTGAAAAAAATAAATAATTTTATAACTAAAATATATATATGTTACAAGTGAATCTCAAAGAGGTCCATGTTTTAAGAACAAAAATTTTATACTTTATTATGATAACATTTTTTTTTAGATTTTATCAAAACATAGTGTAATAATTTAATTAACTCCTATAGAATCCTTTCCAGGACAGAGGCATCAAGGTTACAGAATAGATAGATGTTAAAATGAAGGATGCCATAAGTAATATTCACATTTGATACTTTTCTTTGTATTTAAACTTCTAATTTGCAGGACTGAATAGAGTTACACGCATAATCTTTAATGTATAAATATACAATCTAAATATACTATAATGTTAAAGTGTATAAATTACCAGCAAACTTTATTTTTTTACTTAAAAAATGCAATGCTCTATTAAATAGGCTTCTCTTTAATTAGTTTACGTATTTAATTGTGATTGTTTTTAATAATAGCGAATTGCCTGTCAAAAAATGACGGGCGTGAAATGGTAAGCCAGGGAATGCTGTTTTAGACATAATGTAAAAAGTTTTTTACCATAAGGACCTTTGGCGCTCATTGCAGTCGTGCGCGAGGTAAAGCCGTTAGTGTAACTGTGTACTTGCGCATAGTGTAAGTTAGTGTTGTGAAATGGCGGCGAATGTGTATGTGGTACGCTGGTGTGTATGATTTTGCGTCCTTACTAAAAGTGTATCTTTAGCTCGTACAAAGTGTATCTTTAGCTCGTACGTTTTTTTTTAAAAGCCGTATGTGCTTGTTGGTGTTTTGCGTCTTTGGGGTCCTGTAGCCTCGTTTTCGTTTTTTTCTCTTGCTTAGGGGATTTTCGTGTGTCTAAACTCGGGAATTTGGACTTTAATTGAGGTGTAACTTCACTTGCAGAAGTCCTGGGTGCACCCCCTTACTGTGGGCAAGCTTTTTATGTATTTTTTGTGTGTATTTATTGTGTTTTTAATGCGCGCGTATTTTTGCCAGGTCATAATGTTTTTTTTTTCGAAGTCCCGCGGATCGTATTTTTGTCTGCTAAGTCCGTAAATTTTGTGTAAGTCCGTATATAGTGATTACGTGTTAGATGTATTTTGGTAAAGTGCCACTTGTGTGGGTGTTTGTAACCGCGTGTGAGGCGCCATAGAGCCTTCACATCCGCAAATGCGGCCCCTCGCGAGGGACGCAGTTCTTGCGAGCTCACTTTGCGAACTCGCAAAACGTGATGACGATTCGTAGTTTGACAACTATTATATGTGATATAAAGTTAGCACATATGTTGCTAAGTGAAAGTAAGCCTTCTCCACAGGTTCCTCCATTTTAGACACACAATATAACTAGAAACCATTATACCTGTTTCACTGTAACCACAACTATAATAAAATCTGTAATTAAAACTGTTAGACTATGCCAAATGTAACTTGGGATCCATAAGAACCGTGGCTACAATTCCACACAAAATATGTAACACGTTCAGCTGGACTATTTTACATGCAAATTTTGGCTAATTTTATTGGTATGACTTTAAAATGGTCCGTTGTATGACTATTACATTCTTTGTATATTGCAATCTTACCTTACTAGATATGGCAAGCTTAAAGTGGTAATTAGTGAAAGTAAATAAAATGTTTCAGTAATATTTATTTTCTAAACAAGTCACCAAGAGCCTCATTCAATTCAGGCTCGCAACTCAATTGCAGACAGCCAAATGCCTGCGATTGAGTATCGTGCTCCTTTTGTGATGCTATTCAGTTGGCCGGGTCTGCAAGTTAGGCGCTGGTCGCAGAAACCATGCTATTGACAGTAGCATTTGTGGGCTTGAACATGATCGCTGAGGCAAGGCTGTAACTCGTGGTTCAAAGCCGTATGACTTTGAAATCCAACCTCCATATTTCATTGAAGTCCTACAGGCTTGAACCACGAGTTACGGCCTTGAGTCAGTGATCATGTTCAAGCCCATAGGACTTTAATGAAAAATGGAGATTGGATTTCCAAGTCCTATGGGCTTGGAGGTTGAAGCCCGTAGGACTTCACATTGATTGCCGTGATCGATATAACATGAGAATTGAACAAGTATTGGAGAATGTTGTGCTATTAATTCTAAGATCTAACATTACTTTCACTCTTCATAAAAGTACAGTTTTGCTTTTTTATTTGCTTTTGAAGTGCTCCGATTTGTCATTAAGCCCTTTGCGAGACCTCCGTGGTACCAGTAACTTGTGGCTAGATATTTGCCATTTGCAGGCTTGATGGAGCGGTTGGCGAGCGGGAATCGACGCAATTGAATTGCAATTTAGCCTTGCGATTTGATAGATCAAAGGCTTGGAGGGCAGTAACTTGCGATTTGAAAGATCGCTATGAATCGCAGCTCGCATCGCGTAACTCGATCGGAGCACGCAAGAAGTTGCCAATAAAATAGCAAATTAACTTGTGACATTCACTTGCGATCCCGGATCTCCAAAATGGCTCAATTCAATGAGGCTCCTAGTATTTAGTGATATCATTTAAATACCTGTGCTGCTCACAAGTGAGGAGGGGAGGTAACATTGTACCGGGCATGTGTGTGAGGGGAGGGCGCAGACTAAAAATGGTGCAAAAAATCATACTTCTTGTTTTGATTTTATTTTCTTAAAAATATGAATTCTAGACTGGCAGCTATATGGCGCGGTGTATTAATTAGGCTCTGAGGCTAAAGTTCATAATCTGCTAAATAATAATCTGCAATCTAGCAATATTACTGCCAAGAACCAAGTCATATCATTATTTCCCAAAAACAAAGACTTGTGGCAAAACTGAGGCCTAACAAGAAATCTCTCTCAACATGGCAGAAACAAGATACTTATGGTGCTTCAATTTCCGGATGAGTTGCAGCTATGCAGATCATGATGGCTGCCACCCAGATAACGGCTTCTCTGTGGCGCTTTAAATTACCATTTGTCTGACAGCTTTGATGTACTGAAGGAGCACCCTACAAGCAGCGCAAACTCCTGCCCTCATGACAGCGAGACACACATGGAGCAACATTATACAAACGTGGAGTCAGATCCAGTATTAATGGCCAGCATGAATGTGAATCTACTGGATCATAATGTACACTGATCAGACTTTACACAGGAGCCAACCTCACCTCCTTTGATTGGCGCCAATCACATGATCCCACCACCAGTACAGCAGTGGCCCTGGTGCTCCCCGACTGAGAAATGCCAGACTCAGAGTTGTTCAGCTTTGTTCTTTGGGGGTCCTAGGGGTGCCTCAGCTTTCCTAGATCTCAACATGCCAGGCGACCTCAGTAGTAACATGGATCAAACAACAAAAGTGGTTGTGCTGGCTATTACTATGCTTCTTTCCATGGGTGGACCAGATTCAAAACAAACTCTTTGTCATACCATGCAGATGGAAACCATCATCCAGGTTGGAAGCTGCACCAGTATATTAACTGTGTAAACTCTAGACGGGATAATTAGTGCTGGAGTGCTGGTAATTAGTGCTGGAGTGCTGGTAATTGGTGCTGGAGTTGGTTGAATGGACTGCCTCTCCTGACTTCTGGATCTCATAGACTTCTGATTTGGACATGATCACTAATTGGAGACTTTGCTCTCTACATCAGACATTTATCTGATCTTCATTGTTATTTTCAGACTGCTGTTATTACTGTTATGACAATTACACAAGAGTGTGGCCCTAATTCCTGTGGCATTTTATATACAGTAAAGTTAATTACTACGTTTTTGCCGCAATCTTCAAATGTGAGCACTATTAATATTCATTCTCTGAGTTAAAAGTATCATATTATTGTGTTCTATATTTCAAAAATTAATTATAATCTTGTTAATGGATTTTACAATGTCATACAGCTTATTTGTTTATTATGTTTTTTTTTATAACTATTTCAAGATTCTTCCCTCACTAGGAGAGGAGAAGGTTAAAAATATCTGTTTGCATCATAAACTGAAACTTCTGTTGCCAACTCATTGGACTTAAGATGGGACTGGGATTCTGCTAAATCGTTTTCCTTCTTCTTGATGATCTACTTTTAGTGGAGATCCCTTGGTATTAACGTAACCACTTCCATGCTCTCCTTAACTCTTAATGTCCAGCATTGCTTTGTCTTTGGGTCCAAGACGGCTTATTAGTTATATACTTTGGGGACCTGAAATTGTTCATTCAATCTCTTAAATTATGTTTTAACTTACATTTCTTTTCCTCTGTGAGCTCAAGATATACTTAGTAAGTTGTCAGAATTTCAGAAGGCTCATATTCCAGTAGAAATGGAATAAGTTACATTTTCTCTAATTACAACATTGGACTTTACCTCCTTTTGTAGTGACTTAATGGATTTGGACCACCCAATATCCTCCCATTGAGTATATGTTAGACATTTTTTTCTTTCTCTATATATATTTAATACCATATATGTTAGTGACTAAAAGCCACATTAAATTCCAAGCCCGTAACTCAATCGAAGACATCCGCATTTCTGCGAGTGAGTTGCGGGCTACCATTGGTCTCCGTTTGCGAGGCTATTCAAGTGTTCAAGCTCGCAAGTTGCAAGCTTTAAGCGACAATCATAACCATGCACTGGTTCGGAGCAGTTGAGGGCAGGAACATGATCAAGTAAGCAAGCCCGTAACCTCCCATTTGAAATCAGCCAATAGGAAATGAGACTGTCAGAATTACGGCAGTAAAACATGGAGGTTACATGTCATTCAATTAGGTCGGGGGTCCGAGTTACGATCAGACTCGCAAAGCAGCAAAATATAGAATAATTTAAATGAATGCCGATACTGTTCTTGTCCATATGGGTGGCCTGATATGTATTAACTCATTAATACCTAAGATCGTTTTAACCCCGAAATGACACGTAAAAATAACATTTATTTCCTGCCAATGTGCGAGCTTGAGACTGTTGTGCAATTAATTCTAATGTCTATCATCACTTTCCCCGTTATTTACAGTGCATTATTGATCTCTTATTTGTATTTACAGTGCTGCGGACATGGGTTAAACCCGTTGCGGGTCCCCTCTAGCACATGTAGGATTTTTTTCTCCATTTGCTGTTTACAGGTATGAATACGCTTTCGAGCTTGAGGGAAATTGAGCAATTGAATAGCGATTTGCGATTTTAGCCTTGCAAAAGTGAAAGACCAAAGGCTTCTGAAGGCTCAAAGTTACGAGTTTGACGGATGCAATATTTTCAAGCCTGTAACTCATAACCCAATCGTAGCCCGCAAAAAGACACCAATTGAATAGCAAATTCGCCTGCGACCACACTTACGGGCTCCTGTATCTCAAATTCGGCCAATTGAATCATCACAAGCCTCCCTCCCCTGTGTCTATTTCCCCCTCCCCTGTGTCTCTTTACCCCCTCTCCCTCCCCTGTGTCTTTTCCCCCTCCCCTGTGTTGCTTTCCCCACTGTCCCCCCTCCCCCTGTGTCTGTTCCCTCCCTCGTGTCTCTTCCCCCATTTCCCTCCCCTGTGATCTTCCCCCTCCTCTCCATCCCCTGTGTCTCCTCCCCCTCCTCTCCCCCTCCCATGTGTCTCTTACCCTCCCGTGTCTCTTCCCCTCCTCTCCCTCCCCTGTGTCTCTTTCTACCTCCCCTGTGTCTCTTCTCCCCCTCTCCCCCTGTGTCTCTTTCCCCCCTCTCACCCACATGTCTCTTCCCCCCTATCAGCCGTCTGTGTCTCTTTCCCCCTCTCCCCCGTGTCTCCTCCCCCCCTCTCCCTCGCATGTGTCTCTTTCCTCCTCCCCTGTGTCTCTTTCCCCCTCCCATGTTGCGCGGTTAAGGGCGCTCTTTGCGCATGGGCGGCTTTTGCTGCGCTTTCGCTGCGGCTTTGTGATCGGATCGTTGTCAAAGCATGATGACGAATCGCAGTTGGACAATTATAATATGTGATATATATATATGGCTCTGTAGAAGGGGTGTTTAAACAGTTGGAATAGTGTAACCCTTTCAATAGTTTATCCATCATCTCATTAGTTTGTTGAACAGCAGTTTAATTAGAAATCAAACCATAGAGGCCTACAAAATGTTTTTCATACAAATATTCCCCAGGTGTCTCTTTATAATTTTCAATACCGTGTTTTTCTCTTTTCCTTCTCTTCCTATTTTTTTCTTTCCCCTTAAGTAATGAAACATCAGAAGGCCTAAGAGCTAGATCATACAAGACCAGTCCCAGTGTTAATGTATACTATTTTATGTTCTATTTTGTATATGTGATATTGTGTATTGTACTTGATTTGCAAAAATCTTGCTTTAATAACTATACAATGTCATATATGTATAATTTGTTTTCTTTTCTGTGGCCTTTGGTGGAACATCTTACGGGGGACAACTTATAAAGGGAAGGGCACTGCCACCATGCATTTATAACAGTATTTTTTTAAAGAACCCCTCATAAAGAAATATATATATATATATCTAAATAGTTTAGCTAATATATTTATATTTATTTGCACATATCTATATGTATATATATATATATATATATATATATATATATATATATATATATATATACACAGGTAAACCCTGTTTAACACTGATTCACTATAAAGCTGTTTTTGCCTGACACATTCAATATAACAAAGTTTTTGGCCGACACACAAATTAATATTGATTTGATGCTTGTGTATCATTCAAAACCAAGTTTGCCAGGGATTTTGTTGGACCATAACACACTATACTGATCCACGTGGTTTTCTTGGCAGAGATTGAAGAGTGGGTTGTCAGTTCCTTCTGCAGTGGACCATAGCATACATCTCCTGGTAGTCCTAGATGATCTTCCATCCAAGTATTGACCAGGCCCAATCCTGCATGGCTTCAGGGTGGTGTGACCTCTTGGTTCCCTGAATAGAATAAAACAGGTCGCAGTGGTGAAAGCACTGAATCCTAACCAGTGGACCACCAGGGATCCCTACCTGTGCTTTACCCTATGTTTAAAATGACCCATTTAACATGGTTTCATTTAGCACTTGGTCTTCTAGCAACGCATCTACAGCGTTACAAGGAGTATGTATATATATATATATATATATATATATGTATATATATATATATATATGTATATATATATATATATATATATATATATATATATATATATATATCTATATATATATATATATATATCTTGGATCTGAGAAACAGCTTGGATGGAACCCAAGATTCCACCATATCATATTGGTATATATATTGATGTATATGTTCATACCTATGTATACACTACTCTGTGGCATTGCACTGGAACATTATCACATCCATGGGCCTTATTGGTCTGTGCAGAAATTCCTTACTGCCCCTTTTTTTGTGGAAATGTTCAGAGCATCTGATATGGATTTAGAAAATAGAGTAAGACCCTACTTGTAGGAGCTGGCTAACACATAAACATCTCAAATCACTAAAATAACATTTACATTTAGCAATTGGATATTAATTATGAGCATATGTTCTTTTGCTTTGAGTATATAAAACGATAAGATGTGCCAAAACTGTTATATTTTTTACAATGTTTTAATTGATCTATCTCTCACTTTTTTTTTTTTTTTTTTAATGTAAGAAAACAAAAACCCAGGAGTCATGACTTGAAGTTTTAATAAATATATAGGAATTGTAAGATATTGCAGAAAAAAAGACAACTATAACATATTTAAAGTTTCGAACTTGTGACGCAAACATTATAGGTAGACAATAACCCTGAAATGTTAATCCATGTTTGTATAACTTTATTCTTGTTATAAAGGAGAGTGCTTTTGACTATGTATCTATAACTTATCTGGCCTCCAGATGCCTCTTCTGTACAACACATTAGATATACTGTAAATACAGGCAAGCAAAACACAGCAATCATTGCAGTTTACTGTACAAATACTGTAGTGGGGTCATCCAGACGGCAAGGGGCATTCAAGGATCTCTATGGGGAATGTAAATAAAATATTTACCAAAGCATCACAACAGAATATACAAAAAAGTGAAGAAGTGCGGGTATGTACCTAAAAAGGCATGGGAATCCCAATGACAAACCAATAATACACTCCTAGTACTGACGTAGTAATGTACTAAAACCTACAGTGTCAGCTGTATGTACTCATGCGGGGCACAGAGTGGTAATCCAGGTGTAAATGCACAAGGACTGTAGAGCAAACAATGGAAACAAAGATATTTGTTTGTCCCATACTTTGAAATAGGTGCTTCCTGGTATAGATAAAGGGAGTAGTTTATGGTCCAAGATTTTTAACTAAGATAGTTGTATTGTTTTAACTAGTTGCATTGTTATAAGGACTTGGATAAAACTATAGTATGGACTGGATCAGGAAAAGGTTCAGAGGTTCATACTTTTGCCCAAAAATATGTATATAATAACAGCAACTTGCATAGCACTTTGTTCCTAGTTAGCTCAGTGAAGCTCTTTACAGTTCTTCATTAGACATTGTGTTACATAAAGGTAGATATATATGATTCTATATGATAAATCCAATAATGGAGACTCTCAAACTGTAAAAGGTGTATATATATATATATATATATATATATATATATATATATACATACATTTCCTTGGTTTTTTAATGTTTGGTAAGAAACAGCCAGTGATTAGCAGAAAAGTATGTGTAATATAGAAAAGTTAAGGGTGATTACAAAGTTATATGCAGGTAACTGAAATCCAGCTTTGCACACCCGCAGGGATCTTACATAACCAAGTACACATAGGAAAGGCAGCCACGTACAGAGTTTGACCTTTCTGGTAGAGAGACTTTACAGCACATCTAGGAATCCCAGAGACATTTTGCTAACTTCAAGCTAAGTGTTTAAATGTTTATTCTAATATTTTTTCATGCAAAAAAATGTTTACATACATTACTGATTCTCCTCTATCAGATGCATTCATAATCCAGGAAACTTAGATATGCCTTTAAGTGATAAAGTTCCATGGAACTTGAGCTGGATGACTAAAGACTCTTGCACCATAGGATGCTAACAGCCTTATTAAATTGTGATTCGGTAAATTTAAAAGGGCTCTATTTAAGCACATAGCATATTTTTTTTTACAGAAGTTTTTAGTTAGTACACTTCTATCCAAAAGCAAGGTCTTCACTAACTAAAAACTTCTGTAAAAAAATATGCTGTGTGCTTAAATAGAGCCCTTTTAAATTTACCGAATTACAATTTAATAAGGCTGTAAATGACCTCTGCGTACATTTAGCTATGATGCACTTGCTGATCAAGGAGCACAGGTAGAAATAAATTAATAATTATTTCAGGTAGCTGCCAACCTAGAAATAAATTCACCATTTGATAGCCAACCAGTGCAGATAGCAAAGGTTATGTGCTATGTGAGCGGGTCGGTTTTGTTAGTAGCCTTCGCCGCAGTATTCTGCACCACTTGCAGGCAGAAGGAGGTGGTAGTAACAAAAGAACAGACCAGTAGTCAGATCATTTCAGGGAATCAAGTGCTTAACCCTCAATATATTTTTCAGGTGGAAAGAAAGGGGTCTTAATTGTACCCTATACTTAAACGGATAATCCACAATCAACTTCCACTCTGAAATCTTGCACATAAGCTGAATAATGTGCCTGTAATGGTCCCTATTTATATATACCTTATAGGCAGAAATATGCCACTAATTTGTATCTGATGAGCAACCACAATATCTAATAAATGAAATCTCTAAACCACAAATGTATTAAATTGACAGGAGCCCACTGCTTCCCAGAGACTTATTGAGAGCTCCCAATTGTGGTTATAGACTGAACTTGGGCTTCTTTCTAAGACACCCTTTTGAAGCTAAGCCAAGAATCCAAACTCATGAAGCACAAACCTGAAGCCGAGCCAATAGCATCAAGGAAGCAGATTCTGTATTCCATTTAAAAAGCAAAGTATATATATATATATATATATATATATATATATATATATATATATATATATATATATATATATATAAAATATCCATATGATCAAGTAAGTATTATTTCTGGCGAGATGAACTTTACTTACCAGGATCAGAACACTGTTCCACTTTCTGAAACACAAAGGATGGTTACAGTATTTTTGTGCATAAAATCAAGGTTAATGTGCAGTTAAAAATGTGTATTACAATTTATCTCTTTGGATTGTTTAGACCTGAAATAATAAGTTATGAACAAATGTATTTAATTAGTTTAGTTAGATTCTATTGATCCCCGCCTTATAATTTCTCTGAGGACTTTTAGCTTTATTTTAACTAACAATTTCAGTGCTATCCAATTATCTAACAAAGTCCTCCTGTCCTGTCTGTATTCCCTCCTCCTCCACCAATAAAAAACACCCCACATGATCCAGATCTCAGGAAATGATGCAACAAAGACAAGATTAATTGTCTAAACTAATATTGCTATTGTTTTTGCCTTGATTGTAACCCGTGTATAGCGCAACCGAATACGTTGGCGCGTTACAAATAAATAATAATAATAATAATAATAATATTCATAAACAGTTTTCATCTCAACATTGATATAACAATGTTGCATTAACACCAGAATGACTTGGAGACCAATATGTTTCTGATATATATTTATTTGTAAAATTTAACTGAAATGAGAATTATTTTTTTACCGAACTCTAATACTTCACCTTTTAATATTTATTAGTTCTGCAAATATGGTGTAACGGTGCAGCAATAAAGGGGTCAGGGAAGTGTTATATTTATAGTAATGTTGGAGTATTACCCTTTTGTAGAAATAAATATATTTAAATGTAATTGACAGAATTACTCTGTATGTAACGAGCTGCATGGACCAAACAACTAAATAAATACATTTGCAATAATTAATTAGTGTAGAGATTTAGCTGTTTTGGCCAGAAATTCTATTTTCCATGTTCCGCACTCAGGCACTTCAGCGTGCTCAGTGATATAAAGTTCATCCAAATGTCAATAAAGGTTCATGGGCCTGGCAAACAAACTAAAATCCTCGGTGATATTTAGTCTAACTAATGAACTGACACATTTTTGGAAATTAACCACCTTATTAAATTGCAATACGGCCAATTGAATAGGGCTCTATATATGCATAGAGCATATTTTTTTATAGGAGTTTTTAGTAAGTAATCTTCTATCCAAAAGCAAGGTCTTCAATAACTAAAAACTTCTGTAAAAAAATATTCTGTGTGCTTATATAGAGCCCTATTCAATTGGCTGAATTGCAATTTAATAAGGCTGTAAAAGTTGTTATTGCACTAAATGGTACTCAGACATAGGGCAAAAAAATGGTTAATTGGTCTCTGCAATCCTGCTCTTACAATATGCTTTTTTTTGGGAGAGCTAAGTTAGATAAAAGGCAAAATGTTTTTAGAAATTATAATAATAAAATAAATACAAAAATTACAGACTTTTCTTTATTAATTATTAGTTACCAGTGACTTGCCCGTCAAAAATGAAGGGGCAATAAAATTTGAAGCCATGGCAATGCGGTTTGCCACACAATGTAAAGCTTTTTCTACTCTGAGGACCTTTGGCGCTCATTGCGAGCCTCGCACTAAGCTCCCTCAGCGCTCATCGCGTGGCTCACAATTAGTGCCTTTGACGCTTATCGCGTGGCTCGCAATGAGCGCCTTTGGGGTTCATTGCGAGCCTCTCCTCCCATGTACTTTTGCTCCTCTAAGCACCTTCGGCACTCATCACAAAGACAGATATATATTTATCTTAATAAATTATTATACATTACCTATTTGTAATTAATATATCCAGCAATCAATGGCCTGAAGAGCTAACAATCTGTTTTTATTTTCCGGCAGCATACAATGTACAGTTTGAGTGTTGCTGCCCTGAGGAGAAAGTGTAATGAATGTCCCAACTGTGCAATAGAAATAGGGCAAACCGTTGGTTTAGTTGTGTAAAGCGCCATGTCTATGTGGTTTTCATTTTTTTTACGGCAATTTTTTTCTCGCTTAGGCGATCTTCAAGTGCCGAAACTCGGCCAAATCTACTTAAATTTGCGTTCCACCTCACTCCCAGATGTCCTGGCTGTTCCCCCGTGCTGTTTGTGATGTTTTTGTTGTATTTTATTTTTTTGTGTTTTTTGGTTTTCGCGGTTCGGCCGTTAATTTTGTATTTTTCGTATCGCTTTTTTTTTTCTTTTTGTGTAATAGTGTATTTTGTACCTCGTATGTTCCTGTGTGAAAGTGGTACGCGGTTGGCAGTGTTTTGCGCGGTCCGGGGTCATGTAGCCTCGTTTTCATTTTGTTTGGCGGCCATATTTTTTCTCGCTTAGGCGTTTTTCGAATGCCGAAATTCGGACAAATCGACTTAAATTCGCATTCCACCTCACTCCCGAATGTCCTGGCTGTTTCCCCATGCTGTGTGTGATGTTTTTGTTGTATTTTTTTTTTATGTTGTGTGTTTTTAATTGGTTTTTGCTTTGCACAGTTCGACCGTTAACCTCGTATTTTTCCTATCTTGTATTTTTTTTTATCAAAATCCTGCGTCTTGTAATTTATTTCCTAAATCCCGAGTTGGTCAACTCCTTGCAGGCTGGCGATCCTGCGTTTAATAAGTGCTGTGTGTTTCATTGCCTTCGGTGCTCATCGCCTTTGTGCTGCGAGTTTTAATGCCTTAACGGTTCGCCATGCGAGGCTCACAGGCGATGAGTGCCTATGGCCTACGCCTAAGTGCTGTGAGTTAACGGCTCGCCCTGCTACTTGAGGCTCGCAGGCAATGAGAGCCTTTGGCACTCATCGCGTAAGTTTTTTTCCCCCATGCAAAACGTGGCGACGTTTGACAACTATTATATGTAATGCTGCAGTGGGAGACACCATTTTTGTTTCTACCGGTGTGCTTCTAGTGGTGGGAGGAGCCTATGAATGCACAGGACCTTTCAGATCTTTCTGTTCTTTGATGTTACTGAGTTGATTGGGATTAATTGAACATTGGAAATAAACATTTACCAAATAATACTCTTTAGTGAATACAAGAGAATGTGTGCAACCACTTTTAAAGTAAATGTAAATAGAACATGCAATTTAAACATTTTTTTACCCATGTTTGATGTATGGAAATTATACTTTTTAATAATATATTTTGTATATGTAAATATATGTTATTTACATCCAGGCACTATTTTTTACATTGAACAAATGTATTAGTTAAATTGAGCTTACGTGAATTTGTATGTGAGCAATTCATATAATTCTTATAATACCTTGCACATGACAAGCATACTTTGTGGCTAATTATAGCCAATTATGGTTCTTTTTGTTTGTCCTGATAAATATCCCATTTAATTTGTAGGGCAATTAATGTACACAATAGTTAGTACTTATGCCAGACTCATTTAAATTCATGCATTTATATAATGTTCAAAACATCTGATTAAAATACCTTTCAGATGGATTACTTGGAGTCAGTAACAATGTTGCATTAACATAAGCGAGACTTCGAGATCAATATTTTTCTGACATATATTTCGCTGTAAAAAAATAATTTGTAGGATGTTTTTTTGTAGTACCGAAATCTGTAACTAAAAAAAATAGTAAAATATGTAACTAACTAGCGACTTGCCCGTCAAAAAATGACGGCAATAAGATTGTAAGGCAGGTAATGGTGTTTGGTTGAGACATTAATTTTGTTGGTGTTTCGATCTCCGCGCTCATTGCAGCATGGCGGTCGTTTTTTGTATGCTAATGAAATAATTAATACATTTTTAAATGAATATACTTTACCTATTTTGAAGTAATATATGCAGGAAGCATTGTGTTGAAGAGCTGACAATCTGTGTTGATGTTCCTGCAGCATATAATGTAGGTTTGCACTGTTGTGGAACTGAGGTGTAAGTGTCAGCAATGTGTGCAGTGTGTAGTGTAAATAGTGTGCGTGCACGAAATCTGTTAGGGTAGCTGTGTACTTGCGCATTGTGTAAGTTAGTGTTGTAAAATGGCGGCTAATGTGTATGTGGTACGCGGCTGTGGATGATTTAGCGTCCTTGTTAATAGTGTATCTTGGACCTCGTACGTCTTTTTTGGAAAATATGTATTTGCTTGGTGGTGTTTTGCGTGCTTAGGGTCCAGTAGCCTCTTTTTTTCTCTCGCTTAGGGGATTTTTGTGAGTCTAAACTCTTTAATTTGGAGTTAAATTGAGGTGTAACTTCAGTTGCAGCGGTCCTGTGTGCCCCCCCTTTGTGTGGGTTAGGTTTTTATGTATTAGCTGTGTGTATTTATTGTGTTTATATTGTTTTAATGTGCGCGCGGGTCGGGTGTTAAAGTTGTATTTTTGCATCCTTGTTAACAGTGTATTTTAAACCTCGTACAGCTTTTTCAGAAAATCCGTATGTGTTTTGCGTGTTTAGGGTCCTGTAGCCTCATTTTCGTTTTTTCCGGCTGCCATTTTTTTCTCTCGCTTAGGGGATTTTCGTGTGTGTAAACTCTTTAATTTGGACTCAAATTGAGGTGTAACTTCACTTGCAGAGGTCCAGAGTGCCCCCCCCCCCTTGCTGTTGGTAGGCTTTTTATGTCTTTATTGTGTGTATTTATTGTGTTTTTAATGTTTTCATGCGCGTGGGGTTTGGGGGCTAATGTCTTAAAGTCCCGCGGCTCGTATTTGTGGATGCTAAGTCCGTAAATTTTGCGGTCAACGTGAGAGCCTCCACCTTTGCAAATGCGACCCCTCGCAAAGCGAGGGGCCGCATTTGCGGGCTTAAAGTCTGCAGTTGCTGGCAAGGAGCTCCTTTGGCAACAACCCACTTGCTCACAACTATATATGTGATTGGTATCCATTATGAATGCAAATTGTTTTTTGTTTTTGTCTTTTTTATTGTCTTTTATATTGAACCGCACAGGCACCTCTGCTGGGCACCCCCGACTCTCATTGTGTCATCCCAGAGAGGTGGAAACTTGGGCGCCTAAAAATTTAGCAGGCTGCATCAGTTTTGTTGTGGAAGTGGCCATAAAAGTGCACGACTCAGTAGATTCCTTGTCTGTTCAAGGTCTTAGACTAGTAATAGTATCACAGAGACTATCTAAGTGAGCCTATTGCGTCTTGGAAGGTTTATTGGATTTTGACTTTGACTGCGACCCCTACTACTGTTTACATCCAGACCCCAGGCCCCTGCTTTGTTCTTGGATCTCTGATGCCAGCTGCCTGATTGTCTGCCTGCACCTTGATGAAAATACAAATTAAAGGGATATATAAGTGAGCTGGATTATGAATGCATTTGATAGAGGAGAATTAGTAGTGTATGAAAACTTTTTTTTGCACGAAAACATCCCAAAATAAACATTAATTAGCTTACCTTGAAGTTATATAGCAAAGTATGGGAAAAACACGTGTTCATGCAATTTATTATGTACTTATACCTCACAACGACGGTTAAAAAGTTAAAACCAAGGGTAATAAGGGTGAACTAAAAACAATGCCATCCGTGAGGCCTGAAGAATCCAAGTCAGTAGGATAGTCAATATCTCATATATTATATATGTTTGGTTTACCCTTTGAGAAAGACATCCTCTGTGACGTCGAAACGCATCAGGCGTAGGCAGAGCGTCACATGCGGTCCACAGTGACACGCATGTAGACGCATGGTGCTCTGATCCTTAACGTCCTGCGAATGTGATCTTTAAACAAGACTCCCAATATAATCCCGCTCTATCCCATACAAACGTATATAGCACTAAGGCTATTTCCTTTAAATATTTAAATATTTATAGAGCTTATATAGCCATATGCCATACAATTCAGCCGCTTCTTATTATGAAGAATAGTAAAGACTTGGAAGCATCTAGGCAAATATTGGCAGAAATGGGGATTATATAGGGACAGAAACAATACACATATTTATACAGAGATTAGTCTGTGCTATTAGTGTTTTGGACGCAGGATAGAACATTTGCACTTTAGAATAATTTTTATTCAAAATTGACATATATAATATATGAGATATTGACTATCCTACTGACTTGGATTCTTCAAGCCACACGGATGGCATTGTTTTTAGTTCACCCTTATTACCCTTGGTTTTAACTTTTTAACTGTCGTTGTGAGGTATAAGTACCTTCGCCTCAGTGGCTTCTGGTGTGATTAGTGCAAGAACTGCAACAGTTACTTCCTGTGCTCTGTACCAGAATAGTCAAAATGTGTATCTTGCTGTATTTCCTGTGGGTACACTGCAGTATTTCCTGTGTGTACCCGGCTTATGTAAGCGTCCTGTGTGAACCACTGGATTTAACTTTTGTGCAAATAACTTAAGTAAACAGAACTTTTCTATATAACACATGTTTTCATACACTACTAATTGCTTCAAACTTAGCAAATTGCAACATCTCATGTGGGATAAATCTGTCCACGCTGTATAATAAAGGGTCACCTTAATGGTCCAGCTTTTGTAACTTACAGACTGTAAGGGTAAATACAAACAGATTTGTAATTCAGTTGTGATTAAAACATGTTGATCTTTTTTGAAAAAAAAATGTTTTTATCTGATTTGGTTGCTGGAGTTCTTATTTTTCCAAATAATGGCAGAGCGTAAAGCACAATTCACTGCAGATGTGTCATCACTGAACAGTGCAGCATAAGTAAATGATACTCTGCCACCAAAGCTGTGCAGCAACTAGGCAGCTGCTGTGACAAGCTAGACGTCTCTGTTGGGTTTGTGCACTTGTTTCTGGCTTTAATGCAAGTTGCTCCTCAGTGTCTGTCTGTGTCTTTTCCAAGTTTCGGCAAACACCTTTCCTTTTAAAGGCCAAACTCAGTTGAGACAACCAACCGCTGCAGGAGTTAACTCTATCAGTCCTCCTGGGGAAAAGAGCTTTGCAGAGTCAGTTGCTTACATAAACCCCATGTTTAACTCTGCACACTCTGCTAGTTTGTAAAAGATGGGCGGAGCTCCAGTGTAAAGATTACATGAAAGACATCTACATGTAGTGTAAGTTCTCAGCAAATTGAAAAGTTATTTAAACTGATATTTGCTATATATATTTAATCATTATCTATCAGTCCTCAGTTATCCTCATTTAGTATTGTATGCTTATCTAAGAGTGCATACATTAACTCAAGCTGCTGCTTTGGCTTTGGCCTTGTTTGCCGAAGTAGAAATATATCACCCTAGGACTCCCGCCCCCTGTGATACCCACCCTCTCCTCCATAAAAATACTTGGCAGCATTTTAATATCTTGGACAAGAGACAAGAAGGGATAGATTAGGTGCCGACAGAGGCTCCTAGTTGTGCAAGTCATTGATGTCACATGGCCCTCTAGTTTTGTAGACGAGTGGAAGCCTACGTCAACACTTAGAGCCCCATTCAATTGCTGCGGCCCGTAAGTGAGGTTGCAAGTTAATTTGCTATTCAATTGGGATCCAAACGGGTTACGAGTTACAGCAATGGTTACCCCCGTAACTTACAGCCTCCCAAAGCCTTTGATCTTTCCCTTTCACAAGAGTTATGATGGATAAAATCGCAAAACGATATTCGATTGCTCAATTTCCCCAAGCCCGCAAATGTCTTCACACCCATAAATGGCAAATGAAGGAGAAAATCCTATGAATGCTAGAGAGGACCCAGAAGGGGGTTAAACACCTATTCGCAGCACTGTAAATGCAAATAAAAAAACACTACTGCACTGTAAATAACGGGGAAAGTGATGTAGGACATTAGAATTAATTACACAACAGTCTCAAGCTCGCAAATCAGCAGTATATAAGATTTATTTTCAGGGTTAAATCGATCTTCGGTATCAATGAGTTAATACATATGAGGCCACCCCCATGGACTAGAACAGTTTTTGCATTGATTTTCATAATTCTGTATTTTGCGGTTTTGTGAGTCGGATCGCATATCGGACCCCCGAACCTAATTGATTGACATGTAACCTCCCATGTTTTACTGCCATAATAATGACAGTCTCATTTTCTATTGGCTGATTTGAAATGGTAGGTTACAGGCTTGCTTAGTTGATCATGTTCTCGGCCTGAACTGTTACGAACCAGTGAATGGTTTACGGAGTCGGCTTTGGGCCAGGAACTTACGGGCTTGAGCCTGGAACACACTCGCAGACATACGGCCGATCGAGTTGCGGGCTTGCAACTGAATCGGGCCCTTAGTCTGCCCTCTCTTATTAAAAGGTTGGTAGCTATTGGAGGGGGGCCGGGCAAGACTGACAAATCTTGCCATACCCAAAATGACCTAAGGCCAAAAAATGCCTACAATATGTGTAATACTCAATGATCTACTGAGGTAAGATATTGAGGCATTTCTGCTCTTCATGTTTATCCAACATATAAAGTTAGTATCATACAGTTGATCGATGGACCATCTAAGTGAAGCTCACAGAAGCTCATCTGCAGATCACAGTTTGGAACCTCCGACCTAGAAAGTACGAAAAGAAAAAAAATCAAATTAAATTAAATTGCCCTTTCCTGTATCCTGTGCCCTGATATTATTTTTACACAAAATTTTGTAAATTAATCATGTAAATAACATGCATTAACAATTTAGCTCCAGCTGGAATGACCCATAAAATCGCATTAGGAATAAAATATTCTTAAAAATTATTTATGCCACATCACTAGACACTTCTATTAATCCCATTAATTACTTCCTATGTTTAACACTTAGTCTTGAAGCTTTAAAATAATTTTTGGAACAATAAATAGAAAGATAGGCTGAAAATCAATATTTAACAACGTTTGTTTGGTCCAGGGGCTCCATCTGTGACAAGTTAATGATAGATCATGTGAAGTCTGTATAAAAACCAACACATGTTACTGTCCTGACTTAACTCCGTATAAATCTCTGCTATTGGACAACTCACCAGCCCATTAAATTTCAAGAAAAAAAGGATTACCATAAAAGCCAATTTATCTAAGAAGGGATTTTACACATTTATTTTTTACAAGTTGTATAAGAACATGATGCTTTAAAAATAAATATCCCAAGACCTAAAGTGACATATGAAATAATTTTATACTATAGGTAATAACAGGCACTTTATCAGTTGCATGTTATTACACAATTGCTTTCCCCTATATTGATGTTGGCAATTTTGCCTTTCTGATCCATCCACTAAAAACTCGATATTTCTTTCTTATAACAGACTAGCGACTTGCCCGTTAAAAATGATGGCGCAATAACATTTTAAGTCATGGGAATGCTGTTTGTCACACAATGTAAGGCTTTTCCTCCTGTGTGGGGCTTCGGCGCTCATTGTGAGCCTATCCTCTTGTCTACTTCAATTGTCCAGCTTTAAAACGATCACCTTTGGCGTTCATCGCGAAGACCGATATATAAGTACAGTGTCAAATGGTAACAAAATGTGACTACAGTGAAGTAATAAAGTAATATGAATTAATAAATGAATACACTTAACCTATTTATATTGAATATGCAGCAATCAATATCCTGAAGAGCTAACAATCTTTTTGCAAAGTGTCAGCAATGTGACAAGTGTGCAGTGTAAATAGGCTGCGTGCGTGAGGCCAAACCGTTTGTTTAGGCAGATGAATCGGCATTTTAGAATCCTAATGTTATGAGTTGTAAGTTAGTGTTGTAAAATGGCGGCTTTTATCTATGTGTTACTTGGCTCGCGAGCATTTTCCGTCCGTTGTAATGGTATATTTTGTATCTGCTACGTTCCTGGCTAACTCGTACGTGCCTGGCGCAGATTTTTGCGGCTCTGTGTCCTTTAGCCTCGTTTTCATTTTTGCATTGAGATTATGTATTATTGTGTGTGGTTATATGTTGCCTGTACATTGTTCTCATGTAGACTATTTATAATATGTTATAGAGGGAAAATGTATATAGAACAGGAGAATACATGAGGATAAGGTAAAAATGCTCTGCACATAAGCTTAACTGCAGAACATTGCATCCTCACACATACAGACCTTGATTAACAGCAGCCAAGACAGCTGCATACACTTCAGTAGTCCTAAGCAAAAGCTGGAGATTAACATCAATGTTTTTTCACAAAACCAGCTATAGGCACCTGCCATGTAATTTAGACATCTGGCGAGTTATATCTCATGAGCATGGAACTTTGTTCTGACATCACACACATACACAAAGGTACACAAAGGTGTGGTATGGGAGATGTATAAATATGTTGGTTCCATGATTCAATAAATGTTCAGTCCTAGTTTCACAAATCCACAGTGTGAGGCTGTTTTTGTGTTTGTATCCTGATTTGGGAGTGGTCTTGCTGCAGGCCACTAGTAACCTGTATCCAGTATTCTCTGCCGGTACCTTTGGGCCTTGCCCTCTTCAGAAGCCATCTTTTGTGCCAGAGAGAATAAGAACCACACAATTCTGCTGGGGTAGGTTTCAACTAGGTTCATATCAAGCCCCTTGAAGAAGCAGATCGCGACAGTTGCATATTAAAAACTTTAATTTATTCATATTTTATAAGTATGTTTCATATAATCAATACACCGTATTTTCTGCCTTTAGAAGGAGAAAAGTAGGGATGATAGCTTCTTGCTGACATTCATTTTAGATTTTGAAAAATATTCTTTGTCTCACTGTCTGTGCTTCATTAAAAAAACAGCAAAATTATTAGGTCACCATGAAGTCAATATATGATAATCAAAAGACACATTAATTATGTGTATAAATAAATATATATATATATATATATATATATATATATATATATATATATATAAATAAATATGTATATGCTGGCATCCTACAGCAACCCTCCGACTTGTCAGTAAGCTACTTACAGAGTGCATTTGATGACTGAGGGAACAGCGGGGGGTGGGGGAGTGGGGTAGGAGCTGATACTCTGGGCCCCAGAGTTAAATAAATACAAAATAAATGTTCCAGCGCCGCTTGCACCAGCAGTAGCTCCGCCACTGGTTTTAACCATGAGATAAGTTTACAGTCTTATGCAGTATTTACACCGCTGCTAAGGATTCTGGGGGGTGACATGCAAATGAGGCTCAAAATGTACCACCTATGTGCCTCTTGCCTATTTAACACAGGCTAGAAGCACATATTTATGATTGGGATCCCTCAGGCAGGCTTAAACTGACATGAAAGGTTTCTGGATTTCACTAGGAATATAATACAGTGTACCCATGTATGTATTTTCCTTTATGTACTTCATTTTATTAGGAAATGCATGTTTGGGTCTGCCCTTTGTAATTCATGCAGCTCATAAATACACAGACTGTGAAGTGCAGTATTTTAAATTAGCCTCTCAAGTAGCATGTTGCAGAATATTGGCTACTATGAGACCGTGCAACCCCTATACTTGTAAGTACACTGTCTTCATGAGCAGCAGAGGGAAGAAACCAATTAGGTTCTATTTTCTAGATTTTAAGCAGGACTTGTAAGCATTTCTTAATAAAATAAAGTACACAAAAGTTAATAGATACATATGTTTGTAATATTCCTACGGAAATCCAGAAAACCTTTCATGTCTCTTTAAGAAGAGGCATGGATATCACTATTTTAAGCATTCACCACCTAATTCCTATTTTAATAAAAGACATAAGATAAATATATTTATAATTTGCCGGCTTCTACTTAAATATAAAACCAGGAAATTATTTGTGTATTTAATACAGTAATAAACATATGAATAACTAAAATTATTATTATTCTTGATAAAGTGTCTATAATGTAGGTAAATGTATTTATACAGTAAAGTAGAGAGAACAAATAATAATGTATACAGAAAAAATACAATAAGACAATAGACAAATTGAAACAACAGAGTTATATTTCCTATACAGAGCTTGCAATCTGTAGGGTATTGTTTGGCATTTAGTGCATTTTAAGGATGTAGGTGATTTTTTTTTTAAAAGATCTGTTTTTTGCTGAGCTTTTGAAAGGGGAACATTATCTGACCGAGTGAAGCTAGGAGTTCCATAGAGTAGGTGCAAGTCTGTGGATTGGAACAAGAGGAGGTTACAAGAGTGTAGTAAAGAAACAGGTCATGAGTAGAATGAAGGCTCAGTTGGAAAGAAGGCAATGTTCTAATGGAAGGCATTGTTGTTATGGGATTTATTGCACCCATGACAGTAAAAGACGTTTGCATCTGTGACGAAAAGCTATGGCAAGTGTGGACAAGCTATTTAAAAGTATATTGTATTAAAGTATATTAGTCTATCAATCAAGGCCTGCATAATTAGAACTATGGTAGTCCCAGTAGTAACATACAGATTTGAGAGTTAGACCATAAAGAAGACTGAAAGCCATAGAATTGATGCCTTTGAATTGTGTTGGAGAAAACTGCTTAGAATCCTTTGGACTGCAAGAAGATCCGATAAATCAACACTACAGGAAGTCAAGTCAAACTGTTCACTGGAAGGTTTGATCATGAGGCTAAAGCTCAAATATTTGGCCATATGATGGGAAGACAGGATTCCTTAGCGAAAATTCTCATGCTGGGAAATATGGAAGGCTCACCAAGAAGAAGATGACAGCGCTGGAAATGGATAGATATGGTCATTGAAGCAATTCTCCAAATGAACCGCTCCATTAGAATCCAAGATACTACTCTCTCATGGTTCACATCATGCCTACAAGATCGAACATTTAGTGTCTCCTTCTCTGGAACCTTTTCTTCTCCTCACCCTCTGTCTGTTGGCGTACCCCAAGGTTCACTCCTAGGCCCCCTTCTCTTCTCCATCTATACATCCTCACTTGGTACCCTAATAAAATCTTTTGGATTTCAGTATCATATTAGCACCTCTCAGCACATGATCTATCCCCTTTCTTCTAGCACGTGTTTCCATCTACCTATCAAGCATATCCTTCTGGATGTCTGCCCACCATCTCAAATATATATATATATATATATATATATATATATATATATATATAAAAATACCTCCTTACCTTCCTGATGCTGCACTCCACTTCCTGGGGTGAGGAGGGGTCATGGCAGGTCAAAATACATCACTACCTTACACAAGACACAACTAAGATTCTAATACATTCTCTCATCATATCTCTTTTGAATACTTCAACTCACTTCTAGCTGGCCTACCATCCACCCGTCTATCCCCACTTCAATCCATAAATAATGCCTCCGCTAGACTGCTCTAGCATACACAACGCTCAGTGTCTGCAGTCACAAAGCCCACAACAACAGTGCACCCCCTTATATCTCTGCTCTCATCTCCAAATATTCCCTCACCCACCCTCTTCGCTCTGCTAATGACCTTCTTCTTTCCTCCTCTCTCATCACCACCTCTTACTTCCGTCATTCAGGACTTTTCTTGTGCTGCCCCTATACCTTGGAAATCCTTGCCTCGCTCCACTAGACTATCCTCCTTCCTCAAATCCTTCAAACACTCACTAAAAAAATGCATCTGTTTAAAGAAGCTTATAATTTCGAGCCTTAACAAACACAATGCATTGTTCACCCTCCTGCACCACACCCAAAACCTTTAGATTGCCTACGAGTTTTCAATCTTGCATGGTGCTTTGGGGAAAGCACTATGGGCACTGGATTTTAAGCTCAAAACCAGGGCCCTGCATTTTTTGTAATGTGTTAATATTGTTTTGCCATGATCACAATGCATGTATATATAGCTACGGAATATGTTGGCGTGTTACAAATAATAATAATAATAATAATAATGAACATGAGCTTGATGGAGCTGAGGGACATCGGCGGGCAGATGTGCCTGGCATGCTTTGGTCCATAGGGCGACGGAGATTTTGTCACAACAACAATAAAATGTTAGTCAAGATTTTAAACTTAGTTCTACAGTGTATGGACAGCCATTGGAGAGTTCAACTGAGTGGCACTGAAGACAGAGTAAAGGGATGAGTCAATAGAAGTATTTATTATAGACTGGAGTGGAGAGAGATTTATGGTGGGAAAACAGCATGTAGTGAGTTACAAATCACTTATTCTAGAAATGTTGTTTAGGTGATGATTTGATGAGTAATTGTACTTTAGTAGTGAGAAACACAGCAGAGGACAATGAGCTTGAGAGGTCTGGAGTGAAGGTAGCAATGACGAGAGTGATATGGAGTGGCATTAGAAGGGGAGAAAAGTAAAAGTTCAGTCTTTTTTTATTTTTTATTTTTTATATTGTGAAAACAGAGAATACAAATAAACACCAGTGTTGTAAATATACTTCAGTATAAATGATAACAGTAAAAGATAACACAATTACATTTTGATAATATAACATCACTTACCTATTACTGTATCTTTTTGCTGTCATTTTCTTCTCCTTGTTTCTTTTTTCACCTTTTCTTAATTCTAACAATAACACATATATGATTATAAACATTTTATATAGTAAATGAGTAATATTTCTCGGAATCGTATTTATCTCTTCTGCCTTTTATGTCAGATATTTTACATAGCAATTCCAAATATTAAGTCTAGTAAGTAAATAACATATTACTCATAAACATTTTTTTCTCCTTTTTCTTAACTTTTTCTTCTGTTTATAACCATATTTTCAGCTTAATAATATTTATATTTTGTGAGAGTTATTAAACTCTCTAATTTGATTTTGTCTCAGGTTGTTTGGTAAGTTCCACAAATGGAGCATTGCCCCGCCTTGGGAGTATGAATTGTGTTATTTCTTCCTTCTTTTGATATAATCAGTCTAAACGGAAAACCCCAAATATACTTGAATCCATTTTGTAATTTCCTCTAAAATTGGTTTTAGGAGTTTCCCTTTGAATAAGGTAATGGGTGATAAGTCCGAGAAGATAGTTGGTTGACCTCCTTCAATTCCAGGAACACCAAATCTAGCTGCTTTCATGAATAAGACTTTTGTAGATAAGTAATGGAATCTGACGATCACATCTCTTGGTCCCACATTGGAGGACTCTATGAATCCTGTCCATTCTAAGTTCTTCTGTACTTAGATCTGGTAAAAGTTTAGCACATAAATCTTTCATATATAGAGGTAGATCTTGCACTGACTCTGGTAAATTACAAATTCTAATGTTTGACATTCAAGATCTATTTTCTTGATCCTCTTGTATGATTTTTTTGTATTTTTCCCAATTTTATTTTTATTAGGTAACATTATAAAATTACACATTAGTTTAAATGTCATACAATAACTTTTACAATATCAAGATATGGTTTTAATAGAAAAGTATGAGATAATTACATGGATAATACAGTATATAAAGTAATTTAGATGACAAAATAGATATTAATTATTTATGCATATCAGAACCTTTCCCCACCTGGGAAGGTCTAATTAAATCTAGGTTACCTAAATATTTTTTTTAAGTATAACAACAATAATAAATTAAAATTTAAAGCTAAAAACAGTTTATTTAAGATTGTAGAAAGAAAATATAGCTCCTATTGAGCTCAAATAATAATTTAAAACACTGTAAAAAGTTACAACTCAATTTTTATATTAAATGTGGAAGTTTGACTAAAGTAAAAAAGTAAGCTAGAGAATGAGATTGAGTTAAACTTTTCTGAAATTCCTATTTTAGATTTTCACAGAACAATCATTATGGGAGACTTCCATTGAGTATGGGAGACTTCCATTGTCTTGCTATGTGACTTTTTGTCGCTAACATTAAATATTGCAGAAGTCTATTCTGAGGTTTAGATAAATAGGGGACTGCATGACCTAAAAGGCCTACTTCAGCGGATGCTTGGATTGCTTTTTCAAAGATATTAGAGGCCAAATGGAAAACTTTACACCATAGGAGTGTGACATGGAGGCAGGACCACCAAGTGTGGAAGAAAGTTCTAGAAGTCTGGCAAGCCCTGAAGCAATTAGGACTAGGGTAGTGCTTCCATTTGTATAATTTTCGGGATTGATGTAAGTCCTATGGAGAACCTTAATAGAAGTCTCACATATATTGCTGTAACGTGAGCCTCTAGATAAGTTCCGCCATGAATTTTGCCAGGTCTCAACCTTCCAAGTGCAATTTAAATCCTCCTCCCATTGTCCAATATATTTGTGGGGGGTGCGTGGGGGGGGGGGGAGTTAACTAGGAGGGAGTTAAGCATATTATAGAGAATACCCAGTATGCTTTTGGTAAGGGGAAATGAGGCACATAACCTACTAAACCAGTTTGAGGTGGGTTTCCCTTGGGAATGTTCCATGGAAGTGAGAAAATGCCCAATATGTGTAATGTTCCTGGATCGGTATGTTGAAATCCTCTTTTAACTGGGTGAATGACATAATAGAATTTCCTCTGTACCAAGAATTTACTGTTAGGAGGTTATGTGATTTCCACCAAGTAAGTGCTGTGGACAAGAACGGCATGGTGAAATTAGGGTTGTGCGATATGGGGGTGAGGGTGGAATATCTAGGAATTAAATTACATTTTCAAACCACCCATGCCCAGATAGAAACAGAGTGTTTTATATACGGGTTAACTAGTTTGAACTCTTGTATGGTTTTTACATTGTTCCTCTTTAAGCTCAATCAGATCCTTTTCCATTTCTATATGTGGCTAAAGAAGGGTATTTATATTTGCCTTCTAATTCGAAAACTTTGGTATTCAATGCTTTTATTTCTGATTGTAAAAGTACAGTCTTGAAGATGTTAGACTTGAGCTGACAAGAAGACATTCAGGTGGATTTATTGGATACACAGTTGGTAACAAGTGCTGTAAGAGTGGGGGTCAATCTGTGTATGAATGATTCTAAAGTTATTCAAAATTGTCTTCATAACTACTGGCAAATATCTCAAACTACAGTATCAGTTGCACCTTCACATTAATGAACTTATTGAACTTTCAATGAGGAATAGTAGGATTAAACCGGCAATCACAGTTGTGCATTTGATATATCAAGCTCTTTGTAGAGTATCATAATTTTAACTTTAATTCTAAATATATTCATTCTGATTAAGACAATTTAATTAACTTCCTATATCCATGTACTAATGTGTACCCTTGATAGTAAATACAGTATAACCTTAGTCATATTGTTCTATTGTAGCCTGTCTTTAACAATCACTATTATACATAAATATGGATATGGAATAGATTTAATATATAAAATATAAAAAATTCGGAGAGATGCTCCTGCTTCCAAATCAGCAAATACCACCTTTAAAACAACACTTAAATATATAGCAGCATGAGACAGGTTTTAAACGTATTTATAATAAAAAAATAATTTTCCATTATTTATTATTGCTATAATATACATTAATACTACTATTAAATATTTTTTAACAATTTTGTACTTAAGATGATATAATCACTCTTAAAAATGGTATCACAGAAAGTTTAGAATCTTCCATTGTTTATGCTAATTAATAAAGTAAAATAAAACAGCATACAAATGTACTATACAATATTGTCCTTTCTTAAATCAAGAACTATGGCTTTACGAACACACTTTAGTTTCAAGGGCCACTGTAGTGGTTATACAATAGGGTTTAATGTGTCTACTCAGTAACTATTTAGCTCCCTGGTCTGTCTCTCTGTCTCCTGGACACATTGCAACACATTTCCACAGACACCATATTGAACACTCTGGCCCCTATTCAATTGAGCAATTGTTGTTTACTGGGGCCATAATGTACCCTGTAAACTAATTTGCTATTCAATTGGCGTCTTTTTGCGAGTCGCAAATGATCTACAGGTTACAGGCTTAAAATCCCTGCGGTTGCCAAAATTGTAATTTACAACGCGATCTATGCCTTTGATCTTTCAACCCACAAAAGTTACAATCACTAAAATCGCAAATCGCTATTCTATTGCTACAATACCTCAAGCCCGCAAATGTTTTCACACCTGTATATGACAAATTTAGAAGAAAATCCTATGGGTACCAGATGGAACTCGGAAGGGGGTTAAACGTCTGTTCGTAGCACTGTAAGTGCAAAAAAAAAATTAATACTGCACTTTAAAAGACGGGGAAAGCGATGATAGACATTGGAATTAATTGCACAACAATCAATTGCAAACAATTGCACACATCAAGCTTGCAAATCTGCAATCAAAAATAATTTTGTTTTATGTTTAATTTCTGTGTCATATCAATCTCGGGAATTATTCCTATTAAACCTCTACACATATCTCCCACCTTTTCCTCAGGCTCTTCTTCTCAACTTTCCCCTGCTTATCTCCAAAAAAACTCTCACCTTTCATGCCCTCCACTCCTCTTTTATTCTCAAATGAGCTAATTTGACTTAAGCTGTGTTTAAACTATTTGTCTCCTGACATTCCCATCTGCAGCTTGCATTATCTTACCACGAGGGGCAGGTACCATATTAAATAATAGTGCCATTCACTTTATATCAGATCCCTTCCCTCTCCAAATAATGAATAACCTTCTAACTTTTCACAACTTCCTACCTATGCAAACTCTCACTTCCTTGTCTGGTCCTCCCCAGGTTTCTGCTGTTTCCATTCCCATTAGATTGTAAGTAGTGAGTTTCCATTCTTGTTCAGTGCTTTGGAAAAATAACTTTTTCCAAGACTCGAAGCTCAAAACAGGGCCCTCTATTTTCTGCAGTTGATAATATTGTATACGTAATGTATATTTCCTTGTACTTATCCCCTGTACAGTGCTACAGAATATGTTGGTGCATTACAAATAAAAGATAATAATAATAAGATTGCTATTTGAAGAAATACATTAAATTTAGCTTGCATTCGAACTTTAGTGTTTGAGGGTATAGCAGAACGGCTTTTATGTTTCCAGGTTGTCCTAACATTTCTACTAGACCACACTAGATGTGCCTGCAGTTCTTATTGCTTAAAGAAGGCAGGTAAAGACTCCTATCTAGATAGGCACCTGGACAGATCCTCTCCCATATCCTAGACACCTCATAGCTGGTGGAGAGGAGCATATTTGCTTAAGACTGAAATACTGCAGTTGAAATGTAAGTTTAAAATGCTACATTGATTTTTTTTCCTTATTTCTTTGCAAATCAGTAATTCGAGAAAGGAATGAAACCCTATTATATGACCTCTGCAGTGATCCTTTAAGTGAATGTAAATGAGAAAAGGGGCTCAACAGAAAGCATGGCTAATCTGGTCTGTTCAAAACTGTGATAAGGTATTAAATACATTGAACATGCTATGCCTTGGGGGAGTTAAGCTGGATATCACCTTTCCAAGTGGTGTTTCGTACGGCCTTTGTGTGGTTTGATCTTTAGAGCAACCTGCTAAATCTGGATCATCATTATCAATTGTGACTCATGAGTGGGCATTAGGTTCTAGTATTCTAACTTTAGTAATCCCTAAATAGCCCAAGGATTTCACAGCATATGAAATGGTATAAGACTTCAAAAGCAAGTGTGAAAATGAGCAGAGAAATCCAAGTCGGCCTTATCTGCCTTCAAATAGGAATGTTGCTCAAGTTTAATGCTGCCTGCAAGGTAGTATCAACTGGTTCCATGGTATAAATGTAGATTTTTGTAACTTAACCTTCTATTTTTTCAACATTGAATGCAGTGATGATTTTTGTAAAAATTAAAACACCCGGTCTAAGAAAAAGTAATTGTAGCCTAAACGGCCAAGGTGCTCACATCCCTAACTAATAGCCCACTGGAGAGACTATTAGCGCACTTTTCCAACATTACTCTTTTCATTCAATCATGTTTCTAGGGCTCAACGTTACTCCTTTACCTCAAATTTCTGGGGGTCAATATCACTTCTTCCATTAAAACATTTTTCTATGGGTCAACATTACTCCTTCCACTTGAATTACATTTCTACTTGTCAAATTAATATTTCTAGGTAGCCATGAGTATTACCCAACTTGAATACGTCAGAATGTCAGATCATATCAAGTGCATCATTGGCTGCCAAATTACCTGCCACTTCATGTTTGGTTTTACTTATGGTTTTATTTTTCTCTGTTAGTTGTTTAAATGCCTATATATATATACAGTATATTAAGTAGTGAGACATTAATACCCATTAGGTTAGCACACTTTCAAGGGGCAGCAGGCTGCTTTAAGTTGCTGATGCAGTGCCATGGAATATGCAGACATGCAGAGAATATTCTGTCTGTAAGTGAACCTGGCAGTTTCTGATTTACTGTATACATGTATAGACACATAGCGCCTCATTCAATTGAGGCTTTCGGGAGATCCGGGCTCGAAAATGTAGCCCGCAAGCTACTTTGTTATTCTATTGTCGTCTTTTTGTGGGCTCCGATCGAGTTACAGGCTCCTGCTTGAGATGGTTCAATCGCAAGTTAATGCCCCTCAAAGCCTTTAATCTTTCACGGCCACAAGAATTGCGAACGCTGACATCGCAAATCACTATTCAATTGCTCCAATTCCCCCTCGGTAACCACTCCGTCAAGCCCGCAAATGGCAAAGGTCCAACCACAAGTTACTGGTACCAAGGAGGACTTGCAAAGGGCTTAAAGACATGTCCAGAGCACTGTAAATGCATATATAAAAATTCTACTGTTCTATAATTGAAAGGGAAAGCGATGTTTGTTCTTAGAATTACATTACCGCACAACTTTCTCAAGTTCGCAAATCGGCCAAAACAAATACTTAATTTCATGTTTAATTTCCGTGTTATATAGATCCTGGCAATCAATGTGTTAATACATATAAGGGAACTCGCATGTAATAGAATATCATATTTACGGCTTTATCAATATTGCATTATATCTGGAATGTGGGTCCGATTGTACCTCATAATTCAAGCCCATGCTTGAACCACGAGTCACGATCGGACCCATATTCCATTGGCTGTTTCTAACTGGGAGTTACGGCCTTGCGTCATCGATCATATTCAAGCTCGCAAATGCTACTTTTGATAGCAGGACTTGCTATGTGCGCTATCGGGCCGGGACTTGCAGGCCCGGCCAATTGAATAGCACCATAAGTTGAGGCGCTGCGGGCTCACAGCAGGCCTGCAGTCATACGGCCTACTCCGATCGAGATGCAGCCTTGCAATTGAATCGTCTCATATACTCTTATAAATGTCTATATAGGTATGTGGTAAACGTATGATTGACATAAAGCAAGAGGAAAGGGGAATAGTAACTTGGTCATTGGAGGAACACAAATCTGAATGGCTTATGGCAGCATAAAACTTATATATACCCTTTATTATGCAATATCATTACAGATAATAACAATCTAAATATACTCAAAACACAGCACATCACACACTGCACTTATAATAAAATGATATTATTTGAATTAATTGCAAAACAGAGCTAAAATAAAGTGATATTACAAAATAAGACAATATTGAAATTCCTAGAGCAATTGTTGCTGAAAATTTTGCAGCTTACATTTGATTAAATTAGTTTTTCAAAACTTAGAGGTAGTATCAAAGGTCTGTACAATAATACAAATTTGCATATTCTAAATCTGACTAAGAGCATAATTAGTTAGGAAAATGTAATAAAGCTAGGTTTTAATTGGGTTCTCTCTGCTGGTACTGCTAGGTTTTCCACAACACTTTGGTGAAAGTTGTGTGTGTGTGGGAAAGGAATTTGTGAATTATGATTCTTATAGTTATACAAGTTATCAGTCTCCTCTGGGTTTGTGTGTCAGTCACTTTGATGGAGGATTAGAATACAAGAAGCTGTATAACTTTTTTAAGTTTTACTAAAATTTAGCCAGTGCTTCAACAATAACAAACCAAAGCAATACAATAAATAGGCCTATCTTCCACTGTAGCAGTAACTTAATTTATAAATAGTTTTCCTCACTACCCAGCTCTCACCCAGCTAAACTTGGGTGAAGCAAAAACAAACAGTTCAATAGTTTAAAAAATCACTGACCTGTATCTTTTTTTTTTACAGATTTCCACTCTGCTCCAAGAGGTCATCAGCTGCAGGCTGCTGTCTCACTGTGCGTGTCTTTCTCCAGATCAGATAAGCTGCAAACAATCAGTTCATAAGAAGCCCCTCTTATAATCCAAGAGCAGCCTTAAATCAGGGCTGCCCAGGTGCAGCTAATCAGTTGAGTAGAAAGGTACATTCCTTCAGTCCTCCTGAGAGAATTGAGCTTTATTGAGTCTGTGACTCACACACACACCTTGTATGACTGTCACAGTATCCACATATACACAGAAGACTTTACAAACCTAAATGACCACTGATGTGTTATATTTGTAATATGCTAATGTGAAGAACTTGGTAATGTGCAAAATGTTTTTACACTGTTTAAAATAAATATATATATAGCATTTAACTTGTAACAATTGTATTCAATTTTGCTTTAATGATTAGAAATCTGTGAGGAGTCAGAGGAACTGTTTCAGATAAGATCTGTGCTAACTGTTGTTAAAACACACTCTTCAAATAGCCAATTGACCATAGAAATCAATGACAGAAAAAAAAAGAAAAACCATCCCACTCATACTCAGACTAGCAGTCAAAGATGGAATCCTCCTTGACACAACCACAGATTTTAAATATAACATTTTGTCTAAAAATGCTTTTATGTTCCTTGCATCAGGGCCCTCCAATACTTAGCTCCGCCACTGGTTCTACTGAAAGACTGCAACTATAAAGTGTCAATGCTCAGGAAGACAAAATGAAGATCAAGCTCCATGATGCTCCGTAACTCTATGGACCGCATCACGCCGGGCAAATCTGTCAGCTACTGCCCTTTTGAGAACCATCAAGCTCATATTCATTGCTTTTATGAACCCATGTATCCATCTCCACCTCTGTCTTCCCCTTCTTCATGTGCCTTCAATCTTTCTCAGCATCAGAGTCTTTATTAGGGAATCCTGTTTCCTCATGACATGGCCAAAATATTCCAGCTTTACCCTCATGATCATATATTCCAGGGAACAGCTTGTGTTTATTTCCTGTAGTACTAATTTTTTGGATCTTCTTCCAGTCCAAGGCACTCTAAGCAGTTTTCTCCAACACCACAATTCAAATGTGTCAATACTACGCCGGTCAGCCTTCTTTATGGTCCAGCTCTCACTTCCATATGTTACTACTAGCGATACTACTATAATACCATAGTTCTAACTATGCAGACCTTTGTTTATAGTGATATATCTTTTCTTTTTAATAGCTTATCCAGACTTGCCATAGCTTTACTCCCTAAAAGCAAACCTCTTAATTTCATGGCTGCAGTCATCTTGGAGCCCAGCAAAAAAAATCTGCCACTGCCTCCACTTCTTCTCCATCTATTTGCCAGGAACTGTTTGCCATGATCTTCCCTCCTTACACAACTGCTAATGTTTTTTTTACATACTTCACAAACTTATGAGGTTTTCCTAAAGTACAATAATTCCTTAAATCACAAAACTAGAGATACTCAACTCAGACAGTAATCTCTTTTCTCTCTCTTGCACTTTGATTTATGTTCTGTAAATGGAGACAGAAATTAGAAAGCACATGCAATATTAAAATATCGATAATGTGCTTGCAGCAACTAGACACAATTTATACAAGTTGGATTTAACACCACACAATGTGATTGATTACACTTAGCTGTTTACAACACTGTAGCATGCTTACACATAGATTAAATTAACAGGGAGTACTCTCACCCTGCTTCACACAACATTAATTGCATCTACTGACATGTCCCTGAAATAAAAAAAACTTAACTTTTATTTGTTCCATTTAAATACATGAAATTTGTCATATAATAATAAAATCTATATTAAATATGATATAATATAACTTTATATGTGACTTGGACAGTTTAATTAGTTATTTTAATGGACAAATAAAAGTTAAGGTTTATTTATTTTATAACATAATGCAACACAGGCCTCTTAGCCAATAGAAAGCGGTCTTGCCTCAGATGATTGACTGAGGAAGATTATACATTTGCATTCCACCCGCCCATTCGTTGACTGTGTTGTATTTTCTTTTGAAGTAGCACTCAGGTCCAAAAGTTGGTGGTTTTGAAGAGTGAGTAGGAGTTATTTCAGAGCAGTAATTTGCGGTCTTGTTCTTTTATCTGCTACTATTTAATATTTTACACTTAATTCTTGATTACACATATTTACAGATTACACATATTTGAAATACACATAAATTAAAGAACAGACACACAGAGCTAGGTCAGTGATATGTATATAAGATAATCTTTGTATTTTTAGGTTCCACATTAGAGCCTCTTTGAGTGTGAAAGGGTTAATATATTAGCCATTTGCATGTATTTGTGTAGCAATTTATTGAGGTAGTGTGTCTTTAATAGCTTTCAGCATGTTGCAGCATGGCTTTACATATTAGCATATGCATGACCATTACAACATATTTGGAAAATTACATTTTATTTTTTGCAATATTTAATAGTTAGGAGTTGTTGTGCATGTAATCGTAATGCCTTCCATTGCTTTCCCCATGTTTTAAAGTGCAAATGACAATATAAAGACACCAATGCAGTGTTACAAACTAGTCTGTAAAACATTTGCAAGCCCTTTTTGGAACCCATAAGCATTTGGCCGCCGTTTGGCGTTTGCGGGCTTGATTGCGACTGCAGTGTTTAGGGATTTTGGCAATTGAATATCGCTTAGCGATTTTCACAATCGGAAGTCTTGTGGCCTTGAAAAATCAAAGGCTTTGGGAGGCTGTAAGTTACGGGTTTAACCATCACAATTTTTTCAAGGCCCTGACTCGTAAGCTGTTTGAAGCCCACAACGCCAATTGAGTAGCAAATTAACTTGCGACCTCACTTACGGGCTACCGGATCGCCCAAAACCTCAATTGAATGGGGGCCCTAGTTTTTAATTAGAAAAAGTAAATAAATCATCTAGCTCTTAGGATCTGATGTAACAATCACAACATAAATATCTATAATCTTCGAAACTTAAAATTTTCCACAAAAATGTTTGATGTTCATGACACAGATGATAATATTACTAGTTTGCTGCGAAAAACAAACAAACTGCACTTTCCCTAACCTCCTCCAACCTCAACGCAGTACATATATAAAATATATATTAAATATATAGAAAAAATAAATATATAAATATGAGGGTCTGCGTCTATATATATATATATATATATATATATATATATATATATTATCTCACAAAAATGAGTACACTCCTCACATTAGTGTAAATAGTTTTTTTTATATCTTTTCATGTGACAACACTGAAGAAATGACACTCTGCTACAATATAAAGTAGTAAGTGTACAGCCTGTATAACAGTGTAAATTTGCTGTCCCCTCAAAATAACTCAACACACAGCCATTAACGTCTAAACCGTTGGCAACAAAAGTTAGTACACACCTAAGTGGAAAGGTCCAAATTGGGCCCAAAGTGTCAATATTCTGTGTGGCCACCATTATTTTCCAGCACTGCCTTAACCCTCATGGGCATGGAGTTCACCAGAGTTTCAAAGGTTGCCACTGGAGTCCTCTTCCACTCCTCAATAATGACATCACGTAGCTGTATACTTTTGGTGGTGGGAGTGTCATGGTCTGGACCTGCATGAGTGCTGCCGGCACTGGGGAGCTGCAGTTCATTGAAGGAACCATGAATGCCAACATGTACTGTGACAAACTGAAGCAGAGCATGATGTCCTCCTTTCAAAGACTGGGCGCAGGGCAGTATTCCAACATGATAACGACCCCAAGCACACCTCCAAGATGACCACTGCCTTGCTAAAGAAGCTGAAGGTAAAGGTAATGGACTGTCATGTCACCAGACCTAAAACATATTGAGCATCTGTGGGGCATCCTCAAACGGAAGGTGGGGGAGTGCAAGGTCTCTAACATCCACCAGCTCAGTGAAGTCATCATGGAGGAGTGGAAGAGAACTCCAATGGCTGCACAGCAGTAACTCCGCCTTTGTACTTAAAGATGTCCTGTTGTGTTACGGTCCATATGGTCATGCAAAGTCGGAAACTACTGAACATCGCAAAAAAAAGTTTAATTGAATTGGCCTATGTGGAGAATCCTTCCTATGATAAGACCCTGAGTAGATGCCCTTTTTAATGGCCACTTTAATAAATTATTATTCTTCTAAATGTATAAGACAGAAATGTTTTTTTAAAATGTAGAAGCAAATAAAGTTTATTTATTGGAATGTTTAATTCTTTATTATAAATGTATCACATGTAAGAACCCTGCCTTGTATAGTTAGTTAACGTTTTAGGCCAAAAATATGTAATTCAATGAAAAAATATATATTTTTCTGACATGTACCAGTAGATCTAATCAAGGTCTTTATAGGTCTGGATAAATAAATATAAGTACCATAGATCTATTTTAATACATCAATAATGTCATGATATTTGATAATGTTTTGCAAATCTAGTTTGTGGGATTTTTAAATTAACACAACTCTTGCACATTTAATAAGCATGATTTAAATGTAGCATGTTTGCATGACAAATGAGTAATCTGAAGTCAAGAAAACACACACATATATATATATATATATATATATATATACACACTTATCTATATATATATATATAAATACATATATATATATATATATATATATATATACACACTTATCTATATATATATATATATATATATATACATATATATACATATATATACAGTATATATATATATATATATATATATATATATATATATATATATACATACATACATACATATACACACACATAGAAGAAGTAAAATTATAATTGTACTGGCCTAGACCCTTTCCCCTATCTTCTGCCCACATTTGTACAGCATTATATATCTCATAATGTTGGATCCAAGGATCATGAGATCAAGAGTGGAGTGGCATGGAAACAGTAGTGAGTTTTGAATGGTGCCTATTGGGTCAGAAAGTAGTTTTCAGGGATCGGATTATAGAATTTGGGATGGTAAAACACAAGTGGTATAACATTTATAGAAAGACGAACACGCATTTGCGATTGCGATTGCAATTGCGAGGTACACTTTCAAAGGGGTGAGGGTGCTACCAAGGGTGATTAAGAGGGCTGGTGGGGGGAGAGAAGTGCTGGCTAGGGGAGCGAGGGGCAGTCATGGAATGGCCTATAAAATTTTTTACAAAACAAGCTAGGGCCCTATCAGAGGACGGCCCTGGTGCAATGCACCACTTGCACCACCGGTAGATCTGCCCCTGTATATATATATATACCTCTTGTAGAAAGTAATTAAGTAAGTAACTGCTGCTCTCTATGAAATCTGTTATAATTATATTTCAATATGTGCCTCAAACTAAATATGTCAGCATTTTACCTGAACTTCAACTATTAAGAATTCTTGGAATATCTTAAAACACATTGTCATAGTTACTCCACCGAGAAGCCGACATATGGTTCTCATATTTGTTTTTTCACAAAATAGAAACGTGGTCCTCAGAACCCACCAATCACTATAGTAAGTGGTCTGGCAGTTGAGGCTTAAGATATTTCAGCAAAAATTTCTTAAATACCAGAATCTTTATATCTGTGAGCATTGGCTGCGACAATGAGAAATGCTACAGTGAGTAAAAAAAAAGCCCAACATACATAATCTAGACGTCTACAATAGCGGAGCCAATGCCCTGAAACCAATTTGTGATTTTACTTTGCTTCTGAAAATAAATAATTTTGCCAAAAAGAACAGTGGAAATTTGGTTTGGATCCAGTGTGCAATTTGATTCTACAATTACCTTTATATTCTAGTGGGTTTATTAATGTAAATATTTTAGCCTTTGTACTGGAAGCAGTAACACCGCACAATTTGTATTTCAAGACTGGTTTTCATAACGCGGATTGTCTTTTCATTTTCATAGTGAAATGCTATAATTTAGACTATTTAGAATTTGGTTGAGAGTTTGGATAGTTTCATAGTCATTGTAAGACTTTTCTCTGAAGTTTATTTTACAACCACAACTTAGCTTATCCTGTTTATCTTTATTTTGGAACTTGTTTTAGTCGGCAAACTGCTGAATATGAATTTTTGGGGGATATACACATATCTGTGTTTTATCAAGGAATTCAAAAAATGCTTCACTTTACCACTGTCATATTTATATTATGCTCTTTTGAGGAACTGGACTTAAAAAATAAATATCTACTTTAATTTTGAACAAGTACATTCAGTTTTCCTTTAATGGTGGAGTCTCTGGATTTTGCCTCTGGTTAATTTTGGATGCACATAGGTTCCCTGGTGGTCCAGTGGTTAGGATTCAGTGCTTTCATCACTGTGACCTTGGGTTTGATTCCCAGTCAGGGAACCAAGAGGTCACAACATCCTGAAGAGGAACAGGGTTAGGCCTATGTACATCCAACCTATGTCCATCTAAAATAACCCAAGGACAAAAAGCCTCCTGGTCAATACTTGGGAGACCACCAAAGAATACCAGGAGCTGTATGCTGTAACCCAATGGAGAAGGAACTGGCAACCCACTCTAGTATCTCTCCCATGAATACCAAGTGGATCAGCATGATCATGGGCATAAAGATATCCTGGTTTATTAGGGTCCATGAGGTCATGGAGAGACGGAAACGACTGGACGATGCTAAAACAAAAAAAGACACAGGTGCATATTGGATAGTACTGCTCTAATATAGAATAGATTATTATTTTTTATATATTATGTTGATATTTAAAACAATAATGTATTTCTATGAAAGGCTTCCTTCCACATTCCTGGAGAGAACTTTCGTGGCGCCTATAAAATCACCTTGGTTTCTGTTACATACATATACTTATCTGCAGATATGAAACTCTTACTTCTCTTCTCAAAGAACTAGTCAATAACAAAAATGTGAAAACTCAGATATCATAGTTCATGTTCCTATATGGTTATTATTATGCCTGGTAATGGTTTCACACACTAGTAAATACTCTAGTGAGTGAGCTCCATTTAGGTGGTTTAATGAACAACTGAGTTTACAAAATATTACAAATTAAAATTAAGAAAATAAAATAAAATGCAGAAAAGCCTAGATAAGCTGATGGTGCAGTTTATGGGCCTCATTCTATTAACGGCCGTAGGAGATGCGGGGCCGCAAGGTCCGGCCGCAAGCTATTCGGCTATTCTATTCCCCTCCGGCCGGGGATTCCGGCAGGCTTGCAGCCGGCGCCTTGCTATCCCTTGCGGCCGCTTGCGCCGTAGGAAAGCCTTTGATCTAAAACGGCCGCAAGAGTTTCGGCCGCAAGAAAAGCCCGGTTGCTATTCTATTGCTCCGGGAAGCCTGTCTGCAAGGCTAAAAGCGAGCCGCAGCTTACTTGCAGGAAAAAGGTCCCGCAGGCACCAATTAAGCACATTATAAAGCCAAAATAAAGCCATCCTGCACTCTGAGGAGACTATAAAGTGATTGTAGGTGTTAGCAAAAATAGCACAACATCCCCCTATACTCAAATCCGTAAAAAAAATATTTTTTAATTTATGTCAAAAATCCATGTAAAAAGTCCAGAGTGCTTGGAGCACCTCAGACCCGCCCACGCTGCGGCCGGAAAATAAACAGTTAATGTAAACTCGGATTTGGGCTGATGTGCAAGCTTGAGAGGGGGGTGCTATTAATCCTCATGTCCCCCAATATGATCCCTAGCATTTACAGAGCTGTACAGTGCAGGCTTGAATTTATTTTTGCGTTTTAAGTTTTCTGAGCTTACGGCCGGTTGCAAGATATACGGCCGGCCATAAGGGGAGATCCTTGCGGGGCCGTATAATTGAATTCCAAGATAACGGAACCCCAACAAGGAATCGCAGCCTTGCGGCCATTTTACGGCCGATAATAGAATGAGGCCCTATGAGTGCATATACTATATTAAAATAATTGTAAGTAAGATAAAAAAAAATAGATTGTCCGTGAAAACCCTCATCAGCAATTAAGTGATAACCAAGGCTTGGTCTACTTTTAAATGGTGGATTACAAAATAGATTTAACCAGAGCTATAAATGTAATGGTAAAATGTGCTCAAAATATACAAATTGTATCATTTAGAACATTTTATTAGTTGTCTAATGACTTTCCAATCTTTATTTCCCATGATAGAGATTACATTTTGGCACCTTCACACCATTTTTTTGTATACACAACTGAAGAACGTTCGAACATTCAAAACCTCTATACTTCATCTATAAAAATGTTTGTATTGATTCACCATAAACTACGAACTACTAACAACGTTTTCTTATCTCTATGGCTGATTGAAATACTAAAATAGTTTTTTCTTTAAAGATTTAGTATCAAGTCTATAAATATGCCAACACGTAAGACCCATGGCATATAACCTCTCTTACATATGCACTTTGTTGCCCATTTAGTGATCATATTTATTTTAAAACTCCAATTATGAAGTCACTAAGCTGTTAACCTTTCAAATCGTGTTTAACACAACCCGGTAATGTTCACTCATTTTAATAGATCCCAGGTCCCTTGTTGGTAAGTAGACTTTTCCTATATGTGATGGATTATCTTAGGACACATGTTTTCTTTATATATCCCATATGTGGCTATTAATACACTGTGACATTGTCAGATTTTAGAATCTGACAAAGTGAAAATGAGTTTAAAAGTGGCATTATATTAGAAATATGGGTACCTTAAGTAGAGTAGATTAGTGACCTTTCAAAGTGTTCAGGACAGATCACATATGTTGTGAAGACAGCTTTGGTTATAAATTGGGCTATGCCCGACTTTGGTATAATAAAAAGCCATGTTACAAAATCTGAATTATACAGTAAATATAGATTAGTTCGAGTAGATTTTAAAGTTGCTTTATTTTAGTTCAGAATCTTTTAAATAATTACATTGTTGTTATATCCAACTTTTATTGTTGTTATTGTTTTGATAATTAATCATTTTAATAATTAGTCTTATTTGTAAAGCGTCAACACTTTATATCACATATATAGTTGTGAGCGTCCGAGTTGTTGCTATCGCTGCGGGCTCGCAGCGAGCCAAGGCCCTCGCGAAGCGAGGGCACTGCCCGAGGGTCTCAGTTGCTGGCATGGAGCGCCGTAGGCGCTCCATGCCAGCACCTGAGGACCTCGACAAGGCGAGGGCCACAGTTGCTGGCATGGAGCGCCGAAGGCGCTCCATGCCAGCAACTGCGACCCTCGCAAACTTCACGTTGCAACCCAAACAGTACGACACACACATTACGACACTCGCAAACAACATACGACACACGTTCACACACATTACGGCCTCGCAACACTCGGACGCAACTTGCGAACATTACAAAATGTAAAACACAATACATACACACAGCACATACATAAAAACATTACCTACACCAAGAGGGAGCACCCAGAACCTCAAAAATGCTACTTAGACCTCGATTTTACTCCAAATAAAAGAGTTTAGAGACTAAAAAAAAATCTAAGCGAGAGAAAAAATGGCCGCCGAACAAAACGAAAACGAGGCTACAGCACTCTAAACTCGCAAAACACCACAAGAAACTCGCAAAACACCACAAGAAACTCGCAAAACACTACAAAACGGACGGATATTCCGATACAGATGTATACCACGCATTACTCGCCATTTTACGCCAATGCGGAAGTACACGACTACGCTAACGGTTTGGTCTCGCGCACGCACAGTGTTACACTGCACACATTCAGCACGCTTACACAGCAGCTCCACACCACTAATGCTGCAGCAACATCAAAACACATTGACAGCTCTTCCACACAATGCTTTAAAATAGGTAAAGTATATTCATTTAGTAATGTATTATATATTTCATTATTACACACTAAACAGCATTAGCTACCTTACAATTTCATTGCCGTCATTTTTTGACGGGCAATTCGCTAGTAATTCTATATTCAATGGGTAAATACATTGAATATAAAAATATATTTTAACATGTTGATAATAAAGGAGTTGAAGTCCCTGCTCCTAGTTGGTCAAGTTACACAAGATGACCGGGGAAGATGAGTAACCAAGAGCAGGTTGGAGCAGGGGCTGAGTGTAATGGTAAATATGGAACCACCAAGACAGTACACATTTTTTGGGAAATTATGATTGCTACATTGTTGTGAAGGGGCTTGTGTACCTCAATGAAGCTGTGATCTGTACCATGTGGGGTAACTTAAGATGGGCTGGTCATAGCCAAGAGGTCATACAAATCATGGTCTACTGAAGAAGGAGCTGGCAACCCACTCCAGTATCTTTGCTAAGAAATCTTATGTATATAGGGTCAAGGAGAGTCAGACACAACTGACTGACCAAACAACAAAAACATTTGACTCCATGTAGACGCACAATATGAGCTTTCCTCACCAGTTGTCTATAGTTGTCTATACATAGAAAAAAGTGCAAAAGCACTTTAGGAAATGGAGCAACCGATATGAGTGTGATGATAAACATATTTGTTAATAGAAAATGCTGACATTACCATATTAATGACTCCAGATGACTACTGATCCAGAACATTTTTACACAATATTGTTCTCCTAAATATTATCCATAAATAGAATCACATTAGTATTATGTTTCTAATATATCTATCATTGAATAAAGTTTTTAATCACATCCATATTTATAGTTACATTTAACAATGATGACATTAAACATATTGGTTTCTAAGAAGTTTAAAACATTTGAAAACATTTGCTTTTATATTTCTGTGTGTTGTTTTGCTAGAAGACATGGGTCGGCATTAAACTAATGGGCAATAAGAAAATATATAGTACAGAAATTACGTAAGGCTGTTTGCAATTTCTAGAAATGTATGATATATTTACAGTTTATGTACATGTACATTCAGGATGGTTTTGTTGCAGAATGCAAATGCAGAGGGATTTTACATTTTTTTAATATATCAATGTTTCTATCCAATTAGAAGACTACGTTTTCAGTAAAATCAAATCAAAATTAAGGACTTCAGGTACAGCTAAGGATTCTGGGTAGTGACTTGTAAATTACGCTTGCTGTACATTAATATTTTGCCCTCATACACTTAAAATATAGACAAAGTTAGAGATCAAATAAAAAGGATTTCTGGAAATACAAAAAAACATTTTTTATACATTTATTAATTTATTTTCTGGTAAATTATAGATTTATGTAAGTTTCAATTTGTTTTCTTTTTCTATATCCGGTAAAAAAAAACATAATCTTTAACTGCTAAAAAATTATAATAACAGCAACATCAAATTGGGGCATTTTAAAATGTAGCCTGTAACTCCAAATTTATAGGTTACGGCTATTAAATTAGCCCCGTAACGTAGCTCGCAGCAGACTTGCGTGTTAAGACGTAGGACGGCCGAGAATAGGCTACGAGGCTGTTGAGCAAAGTTGAACTTTGCAGGCGTAAATCCTTTGATCCGTCAAGCCCGTAACTGCTACTTGTTCAGTATAGCTATTAAATTGCTAAGCAAGCCCGTAACACGCAAATGGAGCCCAAAGCCCAACGTGTGTTCGAAAGTACCCGCAAGGGGAATAAAGTCCAATACGTAGCACTTGTAATTCAAATAAAAACACATTACTGTACATTTATTAAAAGGGAAAGTGGTGTTAGTTCTTAGAATTAATAGCACAACATTCTCAAGCCCGCAAATCGGCCCTGAACAATACTTTATTTTATGTTTATATTTTGTGTTATATCGATCCCTGCAATCAATGTGTTAATACATATACTGCATGACAGAGAATATCATATTTATGGCTTTATTAATATTGCATTAATCTGGAATGTGGGTCTGATCGCAAACTGTAATTGAAGGCCGTAGGACTTTGAAATCTACCCTCCCCTTTTTCAGTGAACTAACGCTAACAATCTCTTATTCCATTGGCTTGGTCTAAACCTGTAACTACGGTCTACACTAATTGATTGTCGGCACGCCGAAAATACATCATTCTACGAACAAGCTACGATTTCCGTCTCAAACCTGTAGCTCGCAGCCCCTTCCAATTTAATAGCAAAGTAACTCCGCCAAATTTCGATCCCACAGCCATTACGTGTTTTACATTGTACTTACAGGCTTCTAATTTAATGTGCTATAAGAGCCCTATACTAATTGGACAGTGTAAACTGCGGTGTAAACTGTAAATTTGTCTGCAGGCCTTTTTCTTCTCAAGTTACAACAGTATTCTAATCATGCACTCCCACAACGCAGAGCACTCAGTGCACAGCTGTAAATCCAGTCTTAGGCGCAACAGATCTGTGCAGGGAGTAGCCAAACCAAGCTTTACGGACGAGATACGGCTGTAGGAACCCCAATAGGAAATGGAAACATCATAAATCTTATATAAATATATATAAATATTTTTTTAGTAATTAATATATTTTGATATTAAAAAGATGTAACAATTGTATTTATAGGTTCAATAGATAAAGATTTGTTTATTTTGTGTTAAACTATGATATATTTATAGGCAATGCATTGGAGTGTCTCTTCCTAGGCAACGTGGTTTTGTTACGTGTAGTACTGGGTTGTGTGTTACCCTGGATTTTGTATCATAAAACAGGCTTCTTGTAAACATATCATATTTTTTAATTATACATATGTTGATATTGGATTGTTAACTGTCAAATAATGTTGAAATGTCATCATTTTGTAGTGCTTTTTTGAGCTATACTGTCACTTTAAACTGCCACTTACGAGTTGTCTTAAGTACATGTAAATCTTTGGTACATGTAAATCTTAATACGTGAAATATATTTTTGCAAATTGATATAATACATCAATCAAAAAAATAAAATCCAGTACATATTTTCATCAATAATTAGACTGTATGTAACCCAGCAAGACGACCCATTGAAATTGATGCCCCTGATATAATAAATTAAGGGATATTGGGGAATACCCCTAGGAGACTCACTGCTCGTTGTTTGAGGCTAATGTGTGCTATAAAAATAAAAAAAATGTTTGTAAGGAAATAAATCATAATTGCCATCCTCTCTACAGCATCAGTCAATGTCACTCTGTCTTCATCTTTAGCCCTAGAAAAAGGTCAATCCAAAAATCCTGACCTATCTCCTAAAAATCTACAAAAAAAAGTTCTATCTATGAGGAGCTCCACCATTTGAATGATTTGTTCCCCATATTAGAATCCAAGTTCTTATACTGGCTTGGATTGAAAAGTTCTGTAAATCACATTCAGTGAATCTGAACATGGGAATTCACAATACTTGGGGTACATTAAATGAAAGTACCCTACTCTTCTCTAAGGTCCCTCTGCATAATATGAGTGTTCCTGGAACCACCACTTCATTGTTGCTATGCTTCTAAAGTTGTGATACATTTTAAGATATCATATATTAGGAGTGTTTGACCAAAGTAGACATTATCAAAAATAGCTTGAGTTGCTCTTACTATTCTGTAAATATAACAAAAAACAATATCTGCATTTTGTAATGGTGATAATCAGTATTGCACCAGCTATAGATCATCACCCTTTCAGTTTACTTACATACTCCAATTTGACTGTCCCCCAATGTATCATTTCATCATGTCATATGGGTGACATGTTCATCTTTGATTTCATAGTCGTCTATAGAGGAGGTTAAAGGAAGTTTTGTTCTTGAAGGAAGCAGAGCTAAGAGTGGCACCTTAATCTGGAGAGGAGTTTGGAGAGGACGACAGTGGTAAGAGTGACATATTCATCGGGATATAAGGTTGAAGGAAGTTTCATGTGAGGGCAATAGAGGTATAGTGTGGTATAGTGTGGTATATTTATCTGGATAGGATTTCTGGGCATAGGAATCCGGGAGGGGCGGGGCACCAGGATCCTGCTCAGGGAAGGGAAGCGTATTTTCTCTAGAAAAAAGGCGTCTAAGAGGAGATATGATTACTTTATATAAAATACATCCAGGGTCAGTATAAAGATTTGTCGGGGGAGCTTTTTGTGCCAAGAGGTTTTCAACTGACAAGGGGACACCCCTTGAGGTTAGAAGTAAAAAGATTCCACCTTAAAGAAAGAAAAGGGTTCTTCACAGTAAGGGTAGTTAATCTGTGGAATTCTCTACCAGAGGAGGTGGTGACAGAAGATTTGATAGATAACTTTAAAAGGGGACTGGATTTATTTCTAATTAAAAAGGGAATTCGGGTTATCCTAGATAGAGAGAGAGTATTGATCCAGGGAGAAATCCGATCGCCAGTATCTGGGGTCAGGAAGGAATTACTTTTTTTCCCCTTTTTCCCTATTAACAACTAATTAACGAATAACTAATGCGCATATTGCAGATCAGAGGAAATCTTAAAAGGTTGAACTTGATGGACTGAAAGTCTTTTTTCAACCTTCATTACTATGTAACTATGTAACTATGTAACTATATATATATATATATATCAGTTTATTATGTATATGTATGTATAAATGTATGTATATACATATATATATATATATATATATATATATATACGTGTATATATATATATATATATATATATATATATATATATAAATGATGGGAAAGACATACTGCTAGTAACCAAATCTGGTAATGCATGAATACGTTTAATTTTGCAATTTTTTGTGTCCCCTATTCGTTTAATTTGGGGGGTAATAGAGGTAAAGTGTGGTATATTCATCTGGAGAGGGGTTTGATGGAAGTTTCAATCATCTGAAGAGGAGGTTAAAGGAAGTCTCATTTAAAGGGAACAGAGGCATAGCTGATATGTTCATCTGGAGATTACCGTATTTATCGGCGTATAACACGCACTTTTTCTCCCTGATATTCTCTCCCCCCTCCTCATCCTCAACCTCCCTCCTCACTCTAAACCCCCTCCGCATTCTAACCCCCCCTCCTCAACCTAAACCCCCCTCCTCCTCAACCTATACGGTAGTTTGAGGAACGATTAATTTTTAGGGAAGCAGCAGTAAGGATGGCATATTCCTCTGAGGAGCAGTTTCAAGTATAATTTTAGCTGGGCAGAGATCCGTTTCAAAGAAGTGTCATGTTGTAGAAGAACAATATAAGCAACTAATCTAATATAGTAAAATTATTTGCAAAAACAGATTTTGCGGGATTTTAAATATGATGAATAAGTCTTATTTAGTTAATACAGGTATTTTGAAATTCTGAAAGCGCATAATGTATTCACTTACAATCTACTCTGAATTGTTGTGTGCATGAGACTGTATCTTTAACAAACATTTAAAAGAATGCAGAGAGTAGCTCAGCATCTCATTGCTGTTATGAAATGTGCATACAGGAGAGTGCACTTAAGTACATTGTTTGCTTATGATTTGTATCACTGAAATGAGGAATGTGCTATTAGTTGATTAAGGACGTATGCAGTTACTCATGTGATTCATATTTTCAAAGTGTGAAATTATTCAGGTATTTAAAATATTTAAAGGACCTCTTTCATATCATATGTGCTCTTTTGAAGAATCAATGTGCTCTTTTTAATAACCACACTTGAACAAAATGTTTTTAAAAATATATATATTTTTTAATAAATATACCCATTACTTTTATTATTGTATGACATTTTATTGTAGTAGACACAACTTCTGTTATTATGGGTGGGAGGGTGCACTATTGCAGATCACTGTTCCACTGTGTATATGGTGCTCCGTGGTGCCAATACTTTACATCTTACCAATAGAAATCTAACTAGTCTACAAGGTGGCTCCCTGTTGAGTAAGCAGTTTAAAAAGGACACGGAAAAACAAATCTTTTTTTCATGCATTTGGAAGTGCATGCTGTAAATATCACCAAAGTCGTGTTTTGCGTGGAAAAAGATGAAGTAAAACCTGTTTAAACTGCATGGTAACTGACACGAAGTGCTTCAAGCATACGTACATCCATAGATTTCATTGGCAGAGAAGTATGACTCGTACATCTATATTGCTGCTCATTGGCTCACAGGGGTAAGCCCCCAATTCAGATACACATTTAAATATTTAAATAGTTTTTGCTTCAAGAGCATCATTTGAAAAAAGAAAACATACAATGGTACATTATAAAATACCCTTTTGCTGATGCAGTAAAAAAAAAACATGCTTTCAGTGTCCCTTTAACAAACAAATAGCTCAAATAAGGTAATGGCTGTTCCCAGTAATGCATTATTGCATATTATTAATTAATTAATATTTGTTTATCTATTTTACTTTACAAAAAAAATAATTTTGTCCATAATCGTGTCTAGTTTTTCAAAAAAGACATACTGTAACAATAGGCCAGAAATTAAAAAAAAAATGTAATGACAAAATAAGAACTCCCAAAAAAGAAAGCTCATTTAGTTAATAATAGTTGCATTTATATTAATAATAATAATGAAATATTCTGTAAAATCCAAGATAAGGGCTTATTCTCCTTACACTGCGTCTTACTCGGCACATGCATTCTACAAAAGGTACATCTGTTAGTAATCACATTGGCAGACATTTCCATAATGTCAATTATTCACCCTTTTATGATATTGGATTTAGCAAGGCATTGTAGTCCTGGTTTCTTTAAGCAAAAGCAACTTAGTGTTGGCTTTAAGACTAATATATATTAATCCAACTTGCTGCTTTTTATTGGATTTTTGTTCTGAAGGAGATTCCTTTATGAATCGTTTTCTCCCAGTGGGAACCTCTGTCCTATTTTATTATCACTTTTCCATTTGTATTCTTCTACATAAGAAACAACGATGCTCTTCATGTGGTGATGACTCAGTTTTATTTTTATTTTTTAACAACACAAAATGTTTTGTGCTAAAAGAAATAAAGTGTTTCTTCTTATTTCAAAAAAATGCAAAAATACCCATGTAGTTCCCCTTACGGTCAATAAACAAAATAGCATTTAGAGCAGTTTATATGCCAGTCATGGAAAATTATTAAAATACACCTAAACAATATAATGGTTGATTAGTGAATATGAAGGCACTCATTGCGAGGCTCGCAAGGTAGAGGTAGGGCATTACAGGCTTGGAAGAAAAACTCATCACGATGCCTGTAAAGTAGAGGGGGAAAGGCTTGCAATGAGTGCCAAAGGTACTCATTAGGAGTCCCGTAAACTAGAGGTCGGAAAGGCTTGCAATGAGCTGCGAAGATCACTATTGCAAGGCCTGCACGTGCAAGGGTGGGGTGGGGGGAGGGAGAGAGCCTCGCATTGTGTGGCAAACAACAGCAGTGCAAGGCTTCACATTTTTTTTGCCGTCATTTTTGCCGGGCAAGTGGCTAGTAATATAATAACTTTGTGTGAGGGTGCTGGACAGATAGCTCTGCATATGGAGGATGCAGATTGGAGCTAGCATTTTCCTGCCATGTGACAGAAGCATCTATGGAAAGGAGAGAGAAGACTGAGGAGGTCTCTGCGGCACGAGAGGATGCAGACAATTGGATGGCTGCTCTTGACTACTCTTGATATTCTATGTGATCCACATCCCAGTTCAGGAATCCACATGACAGACCTGCGGACCTAGAAAGTAGGGTTGCCCAAGAAGGTAAGGACAGCACCAAAGTAGACTCTAGAAAGCCATCATTTTGATGTCCGTATAATTTGATTTTATCTTTTCCATGTTTGCGACCGCAATAATGCTGCTCGAGGCCAGTGCAAAGCCTAAATTGGCCTTGCATGACAGCTAGCTGTTTTGGTTACAGTTACAGTGCCACACAGTTTGTATCTAGTATCAGGTCATTATTTATTGGGTTTGCTATTTGTAAATGTTTGTCTTGTCCAGAGCACTTCAAATGCTTGATCTGGGTAAGCAAGATGCATAGACGGAGCTACCGCCGGTGCAAATGGTGTAAGGCAATGAGGACCCTGGACTCTGAGGGGCCCTGCAGACCTCCCGTGGCCCCTGTGGCCCTTCAGTGGGGCTCCCATGGCTCTCCTATGGCCCACGTGTGCCCCTTGTGGCCCCAGCATGCCCCCTGGGGCCCCCTTGCGCTCCCTGTGGTCGCCCTCCATGGTCCCTGCAGGTCCTCGGTGTCCCCTGTGGGTCTCCTGTGGCCCCCATGGTATTTTGTGCCTTCCCTGGGGTCCATCTGGACTCTAGGCCCGCCAGCCTCCATCAGCTTCCTGTGTTCCCTCTCAGCCTCTTTTGGCCCCTCGCATACCTCTATGACTTCCCGCAGCCCCCTGTAGCCTTCCTTGGCCCCTTGTGGCCCCTTCAGTCCTTGCTGGCCCTTGTGGCCCCCACGCAGGCCTCTACGGCTCCCTCGCGCCTCTGTCGCCCCCCTCAGCTTTCTGGCCTGCCGTGGCTTCTCCTCACCCCAGGAAGTGGAGTGCATCATTGAGCAGGCAAGAAATATATATATATATATAAGTGTGGATGTATATGTAAATGTGTACGTTTATATATACATACAGTATCTCACAAAAGTGAGTACACACCTCACATTTTTGTAAATATGTTATTATATCTTTTCATGTGACAACACTGAAGAAATGACCCTCTGCTACAATGTAAAGTAGTAAGTGTACAGCCTGTATAACAGTGTAAATTTGCTGTCCCATCAAAATAACACAACACACAGCCATTAATGTCTAAACCGTTGGCAACAAAAGTGAGTACACCCCCTAAGTGGAAATGTCCAAATTGGGCCCATTTCCCTCCCTGGTGTCATTTGACTCTTTAGTGTTACAAGGTCTCAAGTGTTAATGGGGAGCAGGTGTGTTAAATTTGGTGTTATCACTTTCACACTCTCTCATACTGGTCACTGGATGTTGAACATGGCACTTCATGGCAAAGAACTCTCTGAGGATCTGAAAAAAATAATTGTTGCTCTACATAAAGTTTAACTTGGCTATAAGAAGATTGCCAAGACCCTGAAACTGAGCTGCAGCACAGTGGGCAAGACCATACAGCGGTTTCACAGGACAGGTTCCACTCAGAACAGGCCGCGCCATGGTCAACCAGAGAAGTTGAGTGCACGTGCGCAGCGTCATGTCCAGAGGTTGTCTTTGGGAAATAGCCGTATGAGTGCTGCCAGCATTGCCGAAGAGGTTGAAGGGGTGGGGGGAGGGTCAGCCTGTCAGTGCTCAGACCATACGCTGCACACTGCATCAAATCAGTCTGCATGGCGTCCCAGAAGTAAGCCTCTTCTAAAGATGATGCACAAGAAAGACTACAGACAGTTTGCTGACTAAGGACATGGATTACTGGAACCATGTCCTGTGGTCCGATAAGACCAAGATAAACTTATTTGGTTCAGATAGTGTCTTGCCTACCGTCAATCATGGTGGTAGGAGTGTGATGGTCTGTGCTTGCATGAGTGCTGCCGGCACTGGGGAGCTACAGTTCATTGAGGGAACCATGAATGCCAACATGTACTGTGACGTACTGAAGCAGAGCATGATCCCCTCCCTTTGGAGACTGGACCGCAGGGCAGTATTCCAACATGATAACGACCCCAAATACACCTCCAAGACAACCCCTGCCTTGCTAAAAAAGCTGAAGGTAAAGGTGATGGACTGGCCAAGCATGTCTCCAGACCTAAACCCTATTAAGCTTCCCAAACGGAAGGTAGGGGAGTGCAAGGTCTCTAACATCCACCAGCTCTGTGATTCCAGTGGCAACCTGTGAAGCTCTGGTGAACGCTATGCCCATGAGGGTTAAGGCAGTGCTGTAAAATAATGGTGGCCACACAAAATATTGACACTTTGGGCCCAATTTGGACATTTCCACTTAGGGGTGTACTCACTTTTGTTGCCAACGGTTTAGACATTAATGGCTGCGTGTTGAGTTATTTTGAGGGGACAGCAAATTTGCACAGTTATACAGGCTGTACACTTACTACTTTACATTGTAGCA
>CM050167.1:376312489-376327489 GCA_027410445.1 Discoglossus pictus
TCAACTAACCTTTGCTTTCTCCTGATTGGCCAAAACGAATTATGAATTTTATGCTAATCTTAGCAGGGATTTTTCGGGGTGTCAACTAACAAAAGCTGCAGTTTGCAAACTGAAGGGATATAGCAAACATCAGGGTGAGTGCGTAAATGTTTATTTTGGTATTTGTTCATGCAAACATTTTTTGCATGCACTACTAATTCTCCTCTATCAGATGCATTCATAATCCAGGAAACTTAGATATGCCTTTAACTAAATCCCTGAATATTTAGTAGTGCAGACTGAATAAGTGCTAAAGCCTACAATGTCATATTCTATGTGTTGCATGGATACCACACTACAATAATGTCAGAAGAAATCGTGGTATTATCTTGGTATGTTGTCATCTATCTGAATGTCACATAGATCCAATGAAAAGTCTGATTAAATTTGTTCATAAAGTCTTTTTTCAAACTGTCATGAAGAATTTCCTAAACTATTCACCCATAAATGCTGCTCCAATACTGTCTCTGTCTCACAATGTCAAAGAAGGAATATGCAAACATGCTTCCCGACATCCTGGATTGTTTGATGCAACTTGCATAGTAAGTGTGAGGCATTAAATAAAAAAGAGAGCCCTATTTTTAGTAATAAGAATTGATTGTAAGCACCTATTATAGTATTTATCGTAAGGAAGCTACAGTTTACGAATAATTTAGCTAGGTCAGTTTATGGAATATTTGAATGTGGTATTTTACATAAATTGTTCCTATTTTCATGCAATCTATTCAAGAGACTTACAGGTAAAATATTATCTTAAATTTAGAAAATATGATGACCTAGATTCACAAAGATGGAAAACTTGGCACAAAGTGGCTTAGAATATTTTTGGATAAACTACAAATAATCACATCTGATAAAGATTACATAAAAATATTCTAAATTAACTCCCAGCTGCTATTAATCAAGAAAAAATAAATAAGACAGATACATATATCCAGGGTCAGTATAAAGATTTGTCAGGGGAGCTTTTTGTGCCAAAAGGTTTTCAACTGACAAGGGGACATCCCTTAAGGTTAGAAGTAAAGAAAGAGGGTTCTTCACAGTAAGGGTGGTTAATCTGTGGAATTCTCTACCAAAGGAGGTGGTGACAGCGGATTCGATAAATAACTTTAAAAAGGGATTGGATTATATTTTTACATAAAAAGGGCATTCAGGGCTTTTCTGGATAATTAGAGAGGGGGTATTGATCCAGGGAGGAATCCAATCACCAATATCTGGGGTCAGGAAGGAATTTATGTTTTTTCCCTTTTGAGACAATAGGCAAAGTTTGATTGGGATTTTTTTCTGTTTGCTTCGTCTTGATCAATTAACAATGAACAATTAATCCGCATATTGAAGATCAGAGGAGATCTAAAAAGGTTGAACTTGATGGACTAAAAGCCTTTTTTCAACCTCAATTACTATGTAACTATGTAACTAAGATTACCAACAGTGTGTGGATTTAGGTATGCTTTAAAGGACCCCTGTACAATAAAACAAATATATACAGTGGTACCTCGGCACTTGTCTGCTTCAAAACTGGTCAAATTTGGTATTCAACGAATTTGGTCCAGTTTTCATGGCAAAGATACTGGAGTGGGGTGTCAGTTCCTTCTCCAGTTGGCCAGCCACAGCATACAGTTCCTGGTATTCCTAGGTGGTCTCCCATCCAAGTACTGACCAGGTCCAACCCTACTTGGCTTCAGGATGGTGTGACTGAATCAAACCCAGGTTGCAGGGGTGAAAGCACCAAATCCTAACCACCGGACCACCAGAGAACCCATAATCTATAAGCATAGAAGCATCTTAATGTTATATGGTTCCTTATTGTCTGGATTCAACACTTCCTGTTAGCTTGAGGGCTGTTGTCGTCTTATCTTTCAGTAGAGATTAATTTCTTATAACATTGTAGCTTTTTTTGTTATTTGACACCTACCACCTTTCCACATAAGCGGCTTGCAATGATAACTACAAGCTCTGCTCAGAAATGTGAATGCCTATCTCATCAAACCATCATAGATGCAGATTAATAAACAAAAATATTTATTTTTTATGACATTTTTCTGCCTAAGTCATGTCAAACTTTTAAAAGAAATACTACATTTCCAATATACATTACCAACTAGAAAGATTTCCAGGAACCTGCTGTGTGACCAACATCTCCCATAGATCTTTAGTAAAATAATGTACAGAACTCCATTACTATTTTTTCCTGATCCAAATCAATACAATGACTGTAGCTGTAAAGCGAAATCACAGTGAATCACCTCTGGTGTTCTGATTCCAATTAGCCGTGTTGTACAAATAAGAGCTGTTCCTATTTAACACATTTTATGTTTTGCTTCAATCAATAGGCAGCTGCATCCAACGCGGTGAGGCGTATAGTTTTAACTCTCTGAGTTCACATATTGACTTCAATTTTACATGTATCACTCATCCGAGTCACGGTCTGCTAAACTGGATGTCTACTTGTCAACCCGCAGCTGAAAAACTCATTAACCTTGGACCAAGCCAACCTACCATCTTTACAATTTGTTACAAACAACTTCACAAAATAATAGAATTTATTTCTTCAAGGTTTAAAGATGCGTTTTTTTTTAAGAGAAAATAAACAGTTTTAGTAACAGTGAAAATGTCTCAATCTAATGTGGAAATATACTGGTATATAAGAAAGAACGAGTACAGGAAAGATTTAAAATGACAATTTAATCATTGTACAAACTGTTTAGTAACAACCTCTGGATCTCCTCAGTGGTGGTGCTAGTGAATGGAGGGCCCCAGTGCAAAATAGTTTAGGAATCCCTCTTGCAACTTCTCTGTCCACACTTGGAGTCAATAAAACTGCCTAAAATATATGTAACTGATCAAATTACCCTTATGGTTATTAGATTGACTTTCTTTTAAGTAATTATCTACCGGTTTCGCCATTTAAATTAAGATTCCTTATTTACCGTAGCTCCACCACTGCTCCTTTTCACTAACTCTATTAGTAGGGTGTCAAAGCAGACGAGTTGAGTTATAGGACTCATAAATTAAAGGTTTATGGATGTTTCATGGATTATGCATCTGATAGAGGGGAATTAGTAATGTATGCAAACAGTTTTTGAAAGAAAAATTAATAAATAAATATTACTAAACCTACCCTAAAGTTTGCAACATTTCTTCAGATTTCTGGCAGTTAATTTTGAGAAGGAATGCCCCTGAAAATCCAAGCTAAAGTTGCATAAAATTCATAACTTTATCAGCAGTAGCAACAACAATGTAGCAATGTATGAAGATTCAAAGCATCATGGGATTTGTAGTCTCTCCCCATTGGAACAAAGCAGCTCAGACAGCAATGTTCACACGTTTACCCCTGGAAAACAGCAGTTCCTCTGCTGGAGCAGCATAGCTGCTCACATACACCTCTCTCCCCCTGGAAAGCAACAGCTCCTCTGCTGGAGCAGCAGTGCTGCTCTGGATCTCTGTGCTGTGCTGCTACTGGCTGGGAGGTTAGCATAGGGTTAAACACATACTTGGATGCAGTTTTTCTATTGGTTAGTAGGAGGTGCCTATGTGTGGAAAACATTTTTAAATAAAATAAATCTGTATGTGTATAGACAGGGGAAGTTTCATATACCATTATGTTTTTTTATTTTCCGCTATGGATGCATGCATTTTGCAATTAACAGTCTTCCCTTGAAAACATGACCTCCATCTTGCGAATGGTGCAGTTGCAGATTTCCATGCAGCATGGGTCCACATAAATGTAATCTCATGTATGTGACTTAAATGTTTGATGTCATTAGTTAGTGACATTGCATCCCTAAATGAAATATGCAAGCGGTTGGCCCGTTTTTGCAAACAGATCTGCAAATGCAACTATAGAAAGGGAAGACTGTTATTTGCAAAATGGCAGCAGCCACTGGCGGAGCTATCGCTGGTGCCATAGGTGCAAAGCACTGAGGCCCTTCGATGAGGGGGGCCCAGTGCAGTCTAAAAGTAAATATAATTTTATTTTTGTATTATTTGTATTTTTATTTTTTCTGTAGTATAGTGAGGGCCCCTTAGGGCCTCACCCAACCCAGCCCGCACTTCCAGGGTCCATCCTAGCCCACCTCAGACCCCTCAGCTGTATACAGACTCCCCCATGCCCCAGAGTGGAAGGAGCCAAGGTTTTGACCAATGAAATCACCAGGACGCGTTATACATTAATAACAGTTCTGTCCTGTTTTTTTTCTCAAGATGGCGACCAGAGCTGGTCATTGTGTGCCAGTTCTGACAAGGTAAATAAAGTAATCAATGTTCCAATTAATGATATCAGGAGATAATTAACGGAGGTTATGTGGATCACTGATTAGTTATCAGGTTTGAGGATACTAAAAACAGCAACAAATACCAGAATATAATAATACTAATGTAGGAGGAGTTATACACAGTGTAGATACAGAGAGGTGTGTGTGTGTATATTTAGGAAATTGCCCATCAAGAATGACGGGAAGAAAATTGTAAGGCTGGCAATGCTGTTTGCCACACAATGTGAGGGTTTTGCTCCTCTGAGCACCATGTTGGTTTTATTTTCAAAGTGCCGAGTGCCAGGCATTGTTAGTGTAAGTGTTACTGTCTTCGGCGTTGTGTATTTTATACGTTCTGCATGCCTGGCATTGGTAAGCCTCGTTTTCATCCATGTCCGCCATTTTTTTCCTCGATTAGCTGATTGTTGAAAAACGGTCAGCAGCAAAGTGCTACGTTTTTCAGGGGCGGCCTGCGTGCCTCAACTGCTTACCTCGCACCGGGGCCGTCCAGTCTCTAGTACCGCCACTGGTAGCACCCATAGTGGAAAATAGAAATAATAACTCATGAGAAAGAAATGTTAGTCCTTTATCTCAAAACTGTATTGATACAAGTAAAATATTGATTCAAATGTCATTTTTCCCAACTTCAATGTTCTTTTAAGTATATTATAGCTGTCAAATCTTTGATCTTCTCACAATGCGTCAGCCAACTTGTTGGTTGGTTTTCTTGTGTGACTCTAACCCAGAGTGCACGGCTGCATCGAGCATTCTCCCGGCCTCTCTGTCTGATTCAGCAGCAGCCCAAGGCTTCGTCTCATTCATCACAGTCTGGGTGTTAACTTGTCTCCACAATCCTATGCTTTGCACTTCTGCTCTCTTTCGGAGCCTGACAGCACACGTTAAGGCAGTGAATGACAGATGACACTCCTGCTCATTTTTAAATGACATCTACACGTAATTTTGCTTCTGCTGAATACGAAGGAAAATTTAATTTACCACATAAATGGAATGGAAACTGAGCCCGACCAAAATAGTTAGGATTTCAAATAATACCTTAAGTTTATAATGTTCCTTACTCCCAAATATTGTATTATGCATTTAAAAGTATATGTATACTAGAATATTGCCGTCAAAAAATGATGTGCCCCCCCCCCCTTGCTGTGATTAACCTTTTTATGTGTTTGTTGTTTGTATTTATTGTGTTTGTAATGTTTTTGGGGTTGCGCGGGTGGCGTCCTTGTTTTTTAATCTCGTAGGTGTTTTTCTACAAATACGTAGGTGTTTGGTGGTGTTTTGCGTCTTTAGACTGCTGTAGCCTCGTTTTCGATTTTTTCAGCGGTCATTTTTTCTCTCGCTTAGAGAATTTTTTAGTGTCTAAACTCTTTTAATTTGACTTAAATTGAGGTGTAACTAGTTTTCGAGGTCCTGGATGTTCCCTCTTCCTGTAAGTAAGCTTTTTATGTATTTGTTGTGTGTATTTGTTGTATTTTTCATGTTTTGATCTGCGCGTGTTGCGGACGATTTGTGCGAGGTCGTAATGGGTCCTAACGTGTCTCGTATTTTCTTTGCGTTACGACGTTAATTTTGCGAGGGTCGCAGCCTTTGACGCTCCTTGCCAGCAACTGCAACCGGCTCGCTGTGCGAGCCCGCAAGCATTAGCAACAACTCGCATGCTCACAACTATATATGTGATACACTTTTATGGAAGCACACAAATGCAACACACACACGAAACCTCCATCAAATATCATGGTTGCCTCTGGGATCCAACAGAGGCATCAAAACAAATACATTTTTATACTAGGGTTACAATATTAATCCTGCCTAATAATGCTCTTATACAAACTCCATTTTTAAACATATATATTAATTATCATACTGTGTTCTTTAAAAAAATATAGAACAGCAATAAGACATTGTTAGACTCAAGAACAAGTGATTTATTTTTCCAGGTTTACCATTAAATATAACTTACATTTTCAAATAGTTTTTACAAATGCTGTAACTACTATGACACAAGATGGTTGTTGTAAATGGCAAAAGGCCAACGATCACGACTACTACTCCTATTGTACAGACATGATCATCACAACAGTAAGACTTCCCTTTTCATCTATTTTACGGTTCAATGTTCAACCTGGATATGTTAAAGCAGAATATAAATCCCTAGTAATAGGTAAGGACTGAAGAACATTTCATTTTGATGTCTTTAATACCATGGTTCTGTAATCTTTTCCTCTAATTTGTAGTTTTGCAGACCGACAAAATTAACAGCTTTGATTCAAGGGTAAACCACTAAGTTTCCATTTCTATATTACGAGTCCAGTCCTTCCCCACTATTAAACTATTTTATACAGTTGGTTTCTCAGCCTTGGAAATATCCCCTTTTATGTCTCGATTCCCTCTATACTATGCGATTAGAAGCCTATGTAGTATTCTCAGACGCCCATGGCCCCTTAGACCCTCTTTCTACAAGATCCTGGAAGAGATGTGAGTAGGTTGAGGTAATATGACCTTTTCTTTGCAATGGATTTAAAATGTTATAATTGGCATCCAGCTTCCTTCTGGAGATTTCCAAAGTTCATTCCCGTATATATATATATTTATTCTTTTCAACACCTTCATTAAATGGCCATTGTACAATGCAAACGTATACATATATTTGAAAACTTTAAGACTACGATAATAATTTGAAGGGGAAAATGCATAAAGATAGTTTTTGAATACAAATAATACATGTTGATGCCTCTGCTGCTCAACCCTGGAGACATACATGTGGTGAGACTTGTGTTGCCTGGTTTTGAGAAATTGATGGAGACCGGGTGTGGTGTCAATTCAACCCGCTCTTTTTCTTACATTTTCCTATTCTCCACCCCTCCGTCTACTGATAAATAAAATACGCACCCTCAACAAGAATGAAACAAGACCCATTTCATTCATCTATCCATAAAGAGTCTTCACATTTTACACTGTTGCTAATGTGGTTAGTTATTACTTGAACTACAGTGGTCTTTTAACTTGTTTCTTTCTCTAGTGTGTTTAACTTTTTTATTATAAGTTTAAACAAAGTACCATGAGATACTTATTCTTTAGTCAAAGTAGCCTATTTTCTCTTTATTAGATTTTATTCCACCATTCTTGGCATCTAGGCAAGAAAACTACATGTAAAATAATACATTGCATTCAAATAATGTGTACTTTAAAAGAACTATGTGCATTTTATTGGGTTCAAACACATTATCTGCTGTTTCTTAAAGGACGCTGAAAAGGGATGGATAATGTGGTGTAGGAGAAAAAAATAAAAAAATTGGGATTTTAAGTGGGGCACGGAAGAAAAGAACAAGATTTAAGATAAGTATTCAGGGATAATCACAAAGCTATCCGGGGTGGGGAGGATACACAAGAAAAATATTCTTATAATTACATTCATTGGTCATGTTTATCTTGCTAATAACACTGTGAGTGTTAATTAATGACCTGTCATAAGGTAGATAGCTAGGAAGGATCTTGAAAAGTATTTTCTGCCTATAATTCCGTCATTATTTATTCATATCACCATTTTGTGTGCTTTTCACTATTTTGTATTAGTCATCGTCCATTTTGTAAGCCTAGCCGCCATACTCTGCATGACTTTCCCATGTATCACATATATAGTTGTGAGCATGCTAACGCAGTGGGCTTGCAAAATTTACGGAGTTACGAAACAAAAATACGAGACGCGTTACGACGTATTACGGCCTTGCAAAAACCGCCAGAAACCCGTGCACATGAAAACATGAAAAACACAATAAATACACACCACAAATAAATAAAAAGCTTACCTACAGCAAGGGGGGGCACCCAGGACCTCAAAAACTGAAGTTACACCTCAATTTAACTCCAAATAAAAGAGTCTAGACACCTAAGCGAGAGAAAAAATGGCCGCCGAAAAAAACGAAAACGAGGCTACAGCACTCTAAAGACACAAAACACCACCAAACACCTACGGATTTTCTGAAAAACACGTACGAGATCCGAAAACAGGGACGCAACCCGCGCGACCCTAAAAACATTAGAAACACAATAAATACACACAACAAACACATAAAAAGCTTACCCACAGCAAGGGGGGGCACCCATGACCTCTGCAAGTGAAGTTACACCTAGATTTAAGTCCAAATTACAGAGTTTAGACACCCGAAAATCACCTAAGCGAGAGAAAAAATGGCCGCCGAACAAAACGAAAACGAGGCTAAAGGACCCTAAACACGCAAAACACCACGAAACACCTACGGCTTTTCCGAAAAAGTTGGACGAGATCCGAAAACAAGGACGCTAAATCAGCCACAGCCGCGTACCACACAATAGGCGCCATTTTAGAAAACTAACTTATACAATGCGGAAGTACACAGCTACCCTAACGGATTTGCTGCATGCACACTATTACACTACACACATTCATGACACTTACACAGCACTCCACAGCACTGATGCTGCAGCAACATGAAAACAGATTGCCAGCTCTTCAACACAATGCTGCATATATTACTTCACAATAGGTAAAGTATATTCATTTATTATTTTATTAATTATTCATTGCCATACCAAAAAAAAACACCAACGCTGCTCATAGCACACAAACAACCAAGAGCCTCGCAATGAGCGCACAAACAACATTACCTGCCTTACAATCTTATTGCCGTCATTTTTTGACGGACAAGTCGCTAGTATATATATAATAAAGAATCATTGTGATTTAGACTCTGTCCTTCATTATTGGATTTCAAATGTTTCTATAACAGGAATATCCTAATGGCTATGAACGACTTATTTCAAATTCAAATTCAAACTATATCCTGTTATATTTAATAGCCAGCTTTAGGAGGACTTTTGCATTTACCAGAAGACAACCTAAAGTGGCTATAAATATGAGAGTGAGGCCTAAATCTTTCCTCCGATAGCTATCTCTGCCACAGCAGTATATGTGAATACCAATGTGCTTTGTTCAATTGCCAAGCGTACATGTCATTCCAGCTTTAAAAGCAATGTTGTTATTAGTGGTTCTTGGCCATTATTGCACATTCAATTTGTTCATTGATTTATTGATCTGTTTAGAAATAACTTTTACCAAAAATATATAAAACAAGTGGTTCTTTTCTCATTACTTTATAAAATAAGCTATTTTATTATTAGATTTTCTAGCCAAATCCAAGAACTAAGAAAGTAAGTAGGGCAGCACTTATAATGGTACAACTAGGTACTTCGGCCCATATTCGATTCAGCAATTGTAAGTTACTTGAGCCCGTAAACTAATTTGCTATTCAATTGGCGTCTTTTATCGAGCCGCAAACGTTTTTTGGGCTATAGGCTGAAAAAATCGTAACTCCGACCCATCTAAACCTTTGATCTCTCAAGCCTGTAAATGTTACAATCGCAATTCGCTATTCAATTGCTACAATTCCTCAAGCCCGCAATTGTTTTCACACCCGTAAATGGCAAATGTAGAAGAAAATCCTATGAGTGCCACATAGGACTCGCAAGGGGGTTTAACACCTGTCCGTAGCACTGAAAATGCAATAAAAAAATCAATACTGGACTGTAAAAGACGAGAAAGTGATGACACTGGAATTAATTGCACAACAGTCACAAGCTCGCAAATCTGCAATTATATTTAATTTCAATCTCGGTAATCAAGAAGGTAAAACATATCAGGCCACCCACATGGACTAGAATATTTCCTTCATTCATTTGTATTATTTTGTACAATGCCGGATTGCGAGTCAGATCGCATATTGGACTTCTAAACGCTAATTGATTAACGTTTAACCTCCATGTTTTAATAATGTCATGATGACAGTCTTATTTACTTGATCATGCTCTGAAATGTTACTTATGGGTGCATGGTTTACAGTTTAGGCTTTTGGCCAGGTAGCTGCGGGCTTGTTCAATTGAATCGCTCTGTAACTGTTGCAAATTTCAATAGACTTACTGCCGGTATAAAGGCAACTGCGGGCTTGCAATTGAATAGGGGCGTAATTTCCTGATCGGAATCCTCCAACAATATGAACACAAAGGAGCAAATAGAAAGTAATGAATCTAGTAATAAAAGTAACTAAACAGAAGGTGTTTTAAATATTATTTTATTATGAACATAAATTACCCAAAGGCTCTTTAAGATATCAGGTAAACAAAAGTATCTTTCTTATGGTCTCCCTCATTATATTCACAGACATCAGAAAGTAGGCTCTGCATCTTCCTAACATCTGTAATTAGTAATCTGTTAAAGTTAATAGGTGGACCTTAAAATGTCACCAGATGGTGATAAAGTCATTAAACTCTAGAGAATGTGTAGAACTTTTTAATGGCAAGATTTCCATGACATCCAAAACAATTCAATTATGGTAAAAGCATTTTCAATATTAAACACTGTGTTCTTTTCAAGTCTTCAAGAGTTATATATTTTCTATGACCATAAGAAATGAGGAAATTTTCCTACTTAATTGTGTCTCCCTCTAAAAAAATCAGATTATGACTTTAGCTGAAAGGCCTGCGCTGATTCACCATTTTGCGCCTAACTAGGACGACTGTAAATTGGGAAAAAAGTGTCATATGTTTGTACCTAATTAGCATGAGCAGATGTGGGCTTAAGATTGCATGTGAAAAAAGGAGAATGTCATGTTTGTGTCTTCCACATTTCTTGCTGGCTTGGAGACTGAGTAGGAGTGTTCTCCGAATTTTTATTATGTATTCAAGAGAGGAAGGAGAGGGCAGAAGAACAAAATATACTTGTACCAACAACATGCTACCTGTTACTCTACCCAACACTATGAGAATTGGAATGTTAATTCATAATTAAATTATAAATTGTGGTAGATACTGGAATATAGCGTCACCCAAATATACCGCAAGGGTTACGAATTTAGTAGGTGAATGGGTAAAAAGTGCAAAACGCGAATATAACGCAAGGGTTTAAATGTATGGCATTGTAGAAAAATTATATGTGCTGAATTTTGTTCCAAAAACACCCCAAATGGTGCATAAATGCAGAATATTATGGTTAATGTCACATTCATTAACATATATATTATGTACTATATGCTTGAGACCTCTATTCCTACCCGCCCCCCAGGACTCACAACATAATGCAGCACTCAGTGCACTGGCCGCAGCAGCAGGATGCACTCTAATAAAGACATGACAGCGAGGAGCCGTTTGTTCCTGCATTATTGGGAAGATTATAAACTTCATTCAACAATGAGAATTGCAGGGAACTAGTTTAGAACAAATGTATTTCGAATATATTGCGATCCTCCGATTATTGGTAAAAATGGGAACATAAAAAACTAGCTTTATACTCGAGTATCTACGGTAAATGATATTATGAACAGTTACTGCTGTGTGAACAATGTAATTTAACAATTAATTAGTCCTGAAAATACTGGCGGAGCAACATGGTGGTAGGGAAATAGAGATGCATTTGTGTTCATGCACCCAGGAGGTGGCTACGAAGTTTGTGCCTAGGGACACCAGAGATGTAAATCTGGCCCTGCTCATAACACATTCTTTATTTAAATGTAATATAAGTGACTCACTAAGCCATATTCGTTTGTAAAGTATTGTGTGGAAGCTTCTAATTGTTGTTAATAATTAACAATCCCCATGTTTATCCAGTTTTTTTAATTACATGCCTATTTTAATTACATAACACATGATATTCCAGTTTTCAGAGCTCCAAATCTTCCCTACAAACTCCTATTTCCATAGATACCTCTGGTCCAGGCCAATGGTATATATCAGTCATTGCCTCTTGTATACCATTAGTGCAGGATAGAGGTGTCTGTGGGGGTTCGCATGGCTGACTTAAAACGTATCCTCCAATCCTGTCCTGGAAGGTGAAAGCATGTCATTATTTGGTTGCTCTATTAGAGACACAGGGGAGGGGGAAACAGACAAAGGGGAGGGAGAGGTGGGAAAGAGATACAGGGGCGGGGGAAGAGACACAAGGAGGGGGAAGAAACACAGGGAGGGGGAGGGGGAGAGACACAGGGAGGGTAGAGGGTGGAAAGACACAGGGGAGGGACGGGGGCAAAAGATACAGGAAAGGGGGGAACAGACACAGGGGAGGGAGAGCGGGGAGAAGAAACACTAGGGGGGGAGACACTTGGGGGAGGGGGGGAAAACATGGGTGTAGGGGGAAAAGACACAGAGAGAGGGGAGAAAGAGACACAGAGGAGTGAGGAACAGACACAGGGGAGGGAGGGGGGAAGAGTCATAGGGGAGGGAGAGAGGGGGATGAGACACAGGGGAGGGGGGAGAGACACCGGAAAGAGGGGGATAGACACAGGGGGAGAGGGGGGAAAGAGACACAGGTGAGGGCGGAAGGGACACAGGGGAGGGAGAGGGTGTAAAAACACAGGGGAGGGGAAAAGGAGACACAAGGGAGGGAGTAGACAGGGGGAGAGGCGCGATGAGCGCCGGAAGTGCTCACATTGGGTGGCAAACTGCATTGCCAGCCTTAACATTTTATTCCCGTCATTTTTGACGGGCAACTAGCTAGTATATATATAATTATTATTATTAACTTTTATTTGTAATGCACCAACATATTTTGTAGCACTGTACGGGGATAAGAAGAGGAAATATACATTATACAATATTAACAACTGCCAAAAAAGCCTTGTGAAAAGTGCTTTTTCCAAAGCACCCTACAACAATGGAAGCTCGCTACTTACATAGATAGCACATCAGTTGTTATTTAACATTTTATATGCTAAAAATAAAATGAAAAACCTGCTGTTGCCTTTAATATCCATATTACCATGCAATCACCTCTCTCTGTTATATCCATTGATAAATGTTACTGCACTTTGTTGTAATGGCCACTAGAGGGCCAGGTGGTTCTTCCTCTTGTCCTCACTACCTTGCAGTTACACTTACTAAAATCAGAGATTGAAAAATCAATATTGCAATTTGCTAATGCCATGAACAAACTACTCTGCCAACACAATTAGAGAAACATTTTTAGAATCTCCTTATCTTAATGGTCCCTGCACACTCAAAGGACAAACATGTTGTTTCAATATGATTTCTAATGAAATAAATGCAGACAAATCAGTTATGGTACATCGGCGTGGGATTAAATAAAAAAATACACCGTAAAAAAGAAAATTAATTTAATGATACTTTTAAAGGCACACACATGTCACAAGTTTGTTAACGAAATAATATTTATTTGTACATTTACTAGACTATACAAGTCAGAAACCTGGTTTCCATCCCAAAATATACAATGTTTCAGGAAAATCTAAGTTGGGTGGGGGCATGTGATATATTTTCACTACTTAAAGAAGCACAGCCGAGATTTCCAATATGGTGTCATTTAAAACCATAGGTAACATCAAGTCGTTATTTTAAAAAATGCATTTTCTTACAGTAAACTTTCATTGAGGTGTGTCATTTTTACCTGTCAATCAGACAATTCACCAAACAAGCACATGCTTATATCTCAGTTTAATAGTGAAAACTGATAACAATTGCTAATTAGCCCCCTGGGGTATTCTGCATTGTGTTTGGTCTAACCCTTTATGACAGTGGTGGGCAACTCAATCCTACGAGGGCCGACAACAGTCCAGGATTTCTGTCTCTGTTTATGTGTTCAGTTGTGATTGATCCACCTGGGCTCATGCAGAGATATATTGAAAACCTGGCCTGGCACTTGTTTGTGAAGTGTGTAACAAACAAACAACACTTGCAACAATGTAAGACATGGACATAAGAAACTTTTTTTTAGATAAAATCAAAAAAGGGGACATAGAGATAAAGAGGCTCTCACTGACATTGACACCACGACCCTTCCAACTCATTGGCCCAGAAGCTGCCTGCTTGCATCAATAGATACAAGCATTGTTCTTCAAAAATGTAAACGTCCCTCTCACATAGCATTATGGATGCCTCCAGGAACCAACAAAGATTATATATACAGTAAACTCCCGATTGTCCGGCACTCCACTAACAGGAACTCTCAAGCAACCTGCTAAACCAGCATTACCGGCACTATCCGGCAGTTCGAGACTGAAACAAATAAAAAAAAATAACTTTTTTCTAATTGTTTTTTTCTGGGCCTAAATGGCCCAGTTTAGATGCTAATGCCTTTTTAAAGGCATTTTTATGTTTTTTGGGGGGTTTAATGGTCATTTAAGGGTGCCGATAACAGGGAGTTTACTGTTTGTATATATATATATATATATATATATATATATATCAGCTATATAGTTCTTGGTGTTGGTCACGTTTGCGATGTTGGTCACACAATGTTAAATATTTGCGTGCCGTAGACGCTCATGGTGAGGTCCGTACGACTTAGACTGCAGTGAGCTCCGAAGGCCGCCATTGCTCCAGCCCTGGGGATCCCACACACCCAGCTCCACGATCAGCTTACCCGGAGAAGGCGGGGAGTTGTGACCTTCTGTCGGGAGCTGGGGCCTGTGAGGGGGGATATGTGTAGTGGTGGACTCTGTGTAATGCCCCCCCCCATTGATACCATGGGGCGTTGGCTCCAGGCACACCCACAATGCCAACCCCCCCACTGCCGCACACGACTGCCACAGGCCGGCCGGGTAGCAGGAGCACCAAGGGGACATGTGCCAGGCCCACAACCCACATGCCTCATCGCGAGGCACGTACCACGAGCACCCAGCCGACCCATAAGGTAGAGGGGGCCAGCGCTCAT
>CM050167.1:376329989-376477489 GCA_027410445.1 Discoglossus pictus
GAGCCAAGAAGCCAACGAGTGCTAGAAAGTACCCGCAAGGAGGGTAAAGTCCAATCCGTAGCACTGTAAATGCCAATATACACACTACTGTACTTATATGTAAAAGGAAAGTGATGTTAGGCATTAAAATAAATAGCACAACATTCTCAAGCTCACAAATCTGCAATATAAAATAATTTATTAACTCGCATGTGTTAGAATATCATATTTACGGCTTTATCAATATTGCATTATTTCTGGAATGTGTAACTCGTATTAGAAGCCCGTTAGACTTCGAAATCCAACCTCCATTTTTCAGTGACGTACTGATGACAAACTCTGTTTTCATTAGCTCCACCTAAACCCGTAACTACGAGTTCGACTAATTGATCATGTTCACGGCCGCACACATAAACGTTCGAAAAATGGTTTAGGAGTCTGCGTCTCAAGCACGTAACTCGCGGCATGTTCTAATTTAATAGCTCTGTAACGCAGACGATTTCCTTGCGGGCTTACCGATGCCGCTACGGGCTTCTAATTTAATAGGGCTGAATGTGAGATCAGGGTTCAGTAGCAGACAGTAGGCAGATTAAATGGGCAATTATTATGTGGGAAGTGGGAATATTAGATTTTCTATTGAAACTTGAAAGTCTAATATACTATGTACACGGTATTCTTGTTTTTTACTAATTTATGAGCAGTTAATATAAATACTGTATATCGGATCTTTTTATTTTTTTTATTGAAAGTTTCAAACAGTACAAAAATCAGCAATATATAAATATAGATACAATTATAATTCACATATATCACTTGATTATAGAGTCCAGTTACAATAAATATTAAATATCGGTTAACTACAAAATTCATGATTATGATGGACAATAAGGTTAAAAAAAAAAAAAAAAAAAAAGAAGAAAAAGATCTCGGCTACAAATATCTGATATAGTCCTTTTTCTCTTTTTTTTTCCCTTCTTTTTTCTCATCCAGATCAGAAGTCTGTGTAGAGCCCATATTATTCATTATACTTAATTAAACCTTTCCCTTTTCCTCTCCCTCTCCTTTTTTCTCCCCTTTTTCCCCCCTGTATATCGGATCTTTTACTGTCACCGCCAACGGCCTTTGAACCAAACCACTAAAAAACAAGTGACTGTCTAGAGATTACAATTCACATCTGCACTAGAGAGACTGATTAGCAATTGGGTGTGTGGGCTGGGACCCCAGAGGGACCCCCGACACCTGCTGCTGACAATGACATGAATAATAATCAATAATATATTTCCATGATATGTCAATTTAATTTCCCTGATTTATGGAAATTGTAGAATAAGAAAAATATATATTAAGCACTATGTACATTCTAAGCTTACAAACAGGGCCCTCCATTCTTTATAACGTGTTAATTTAGTTTTTGCGCTACGGAATATGTTGGCGCGATATAAAGATAATAATAATAATTACTGTATGAGAAATTATAGGCGATGATGCACAAACGAGCAATAAGGGGGTGAACATGAGCTTGGTTAATTATCCAGAAAGTACAGAGTTTTGATATATGAAAAAGAATTTGGGATGTTTATAAAAGTATCAATAATTAATATATAGAGTCATTAGGCTTATGTGAATATTCAGATAAAGTGTCAGTTTGATAGAAACACAATTTAATTTTATTTGCATTGTTTATACAAGCTATTTGAATATAGTCTTTAATTAAATGTGTACAAACTGTTGTTAATATTTTTTGGGGGGTTGTGCAGTTGTTTCCGACTCTCCGTGACCTCATGGACCATAACACACCATGCTGATCCACTTGGTTTTCATGGCAGAGATGCTGGAGTGGGTTGGCAGTTCCTTTTCAGGGTGGGCCACAGCATACAGCTCCTGGTATTCCTAGGTGGTCTCCCATCCAAGTATTGACCAGGCCCAACTCTGCTCAGGGTGGAGTTACCTCCTTGAACCCTGATTGTAGTGATGAAAGAACTGTATCCTAACCACTGGACCACCATGGAAACCATTAAAGCAGTTCTAATTAATCAAAAAAGTAAGATACTAACTGGCATTTAATAGGTAAAATATGTTTTTCTATACTGACTTGTTTTAAAAGATTTCTGAACTCTCAGAACAGTCAAAATAAAGTTAAAAAGTTGTAAATCTCTCTTAATGCGATTTTGTCATCCCAATAGTAAGTTAATTTATTTGAAAGAAAACTGGCTATACATTGTACTAGCAGTTTTTTTCTTTACAGTAAATAATCTTTGACATTTTTAGAATGTATTTTGAGGCTCCTGTATGCTAATGTGTGTCTTAGAGTGAACGATAAGGGTGGGAGACAGACAAGCAGATTGTAATACTAATTAGAACATAAACGTAGCTAATTAATATACATGAGCTGCTCATTTACATATAAATACAACAAAACCATATAAATTCCCAGGATTGATTCACTCAAAAGATAATGGATAACACAACATATAGCCAGATTTCCATGCTCAAATAATAACCTAAAAAAAAACAACAACTTGTTTTTGAGGCGAAAGAGTCCCTTTAAATTATTTAGAGCTTATTATTTTGTTGTTAGTTTTTTCTTCTATTATATATTTGCTAGATATTCAGAAGCTGTTTAGAATTTCCAAGAGACCACTTTAGCACTAAGGTATTTATCTCTTGGATATTACAGAGAATGGCAAATTATTTGGCGCTATAATAAGCGCATAATAGCTTCAGAATGAAAATAATACTCTGCGGAATTAATTATGCTTTATATACATTAAAAAGCCAATGTCAGTAAACATTGTAAAAGATTTAACCATTCATGGTATGTTGTTTACATTAGCATACTGGTAGAGAGAAAACAATCTATATATACAATTTATTTAAGTTTTTCTCGATCACTATTTGGGGCATGTTGAGGTTGTTTTGGCTAACCGTGAAAATAATTATAAATAACAAAATAACTGTATATTGGCCATGTATTGTGTTATAATAGAAAACAAATGCACACTACTATCATTAAAATGTACCTGGTGATTTGTATTATAATAGAAGCTGATAAATATATTTTTTTAATTTTCAGATTCCATTAAATTACAAATTGCAGGGCATATCAGAAAATGTATTTTAGTAACAGGCATTATGTATGATTTGTATTATAATACTTGGATAAAATGATGGTTTATTGTTAACAATCAATGATGCACATGCTCATTTACAATTTACCATGGTTAATGAGGGGTTAATGCAGGTCTCCGAGCTTATCTCGGATCCCGTGGGGTTAATGCAGATTTCTGAGCTTATCTCGGATCCCTTCTTGGGTAAGTTGTACGTGGCTGGGCTGTGAGCCTCGGTTGTGTGTTTTTTGGCGGCCATTTTTTCTCTTGCTTAGGGGATTTTCGTGTGTCTGAACTCGGGAATTTGGACTTAAATGGAGGTGTAACTTCACTTTCAGAGGTCCTGGATGCCCCCCTTGCTATGGGTAAGCTTTTAATGTAGTTTTTGTGAGTATTTGGTGTGTTTTGACTTTTGTTAGGTGCGCGCGGATCGGCCGTTATGGTCGTATTTTTCGTGCGTGTGGGTGTTTGTTACGTTAAGGTTGGTTCCGAGGTGTTTTTTTTTTCTAAGTCGTGCGTGTGCCTTTGGCGCTTTTGCCTCTCATTGCCTCTCAAGTGCTACGGTTTAACGGCTCGCCATCGCTAAGTCGTACGTACTGCGCAAACAGAGTGACGACTCGTAGTTAGACAATTATAATATGTGATTGTCAAACTGCGATTCATCGTCACGCCCTTGTGACAAATCGCAGTTTGACAACAATGCGGGCGTTAGTGGAGGGGCAAGCATCAGACACGGTAGGGAGAGGGGGGTAAAAACACAGGGGGGGAGAAGACACAAGGGAGGGAGAGGAGGGACGAAAGGAGACACAAGGGAGGCAGAGGAGGGGGAAAAATGAGACACAAGGGAGGAAGTAGACAGGGGAAAGACTCCTAATAAACGCCAAAGGCTCTCATTGCGAGGCCCGTGATGAGCACCAAAGGCGCTCATCACAACGCCAGTAAAGTAGAGGGTGGGAGAGGTAGAGGGGGCCAGTAAAGTAGAGAGGGAGAGGCTACCATTGTGTGGCAAATCATATTGCAAGGCTTCATTTTTTATTGCTGTAATTTTTGACGGACAAGTCGCTCGTTTATTTATAATCCGTATTTTCTGTAATCAAAATGCCTTGTATTTAATTCATATTCAAGTTTTATTTAAGGAATACATTTTGTATATTTATATTTTTTATTGTAATTGTGTCCTAATCATTGTTTAAATGTGTCAGGTAACCTTTTGTAATAAATTGGTAATACACAAAACAAAGAAACACATATACAGGAATTGGATAATATGTCCAAAATTATTATTACTATATTATAGATTCTGTAGCAACATAAATCACTATATAAGTATTGGCTTGTTTGTTTTAAGTTTAAGTCATTCAGATTTTATTGAATAAAACATAATCTTTTTAATATATATATAAAATGGTATTGGATTAGAAAAGCAAAGCCTTTGTCGGCCCATTTGCATGTCTCTGTCCAGGTTCCCAGAATGCAGTGTAATAACTGTATTTCTCGGATTAGACATTCAAATGTGAACACAATGTACTATTTATTACTGTCCTACTGTACAGGGAAGGGCTTCTATCGCTCTTTTTCCCACCATAAATTAAATGATCGTTGTGGTAAACTACCTCCTCATAAAATCTACTACATAAGCTATGAACCATCCCCATGCTGATAAGAGGCAGTGACCTTGAAACAGCTGTATGTGTGTGGTATTCCTAGCTTGTGTATAATCCATCCTCAGCTTTGCTCAAAGCTGTGTAATACAACAGGCATATGCTTAAAGGAAGCCATATTTATATGGGTAATGGATTACAAGAGCAAAGCCTTTGTGCGCACATTTGCATGTTCCCAGAATGCAATGTAAAAACTGTATTTCTTGGAATCGTGAGCTGGAAACAAGTTTTTAAACTTGTTTTAGACATTCAAATGTGAACACAAATGTACTATATATATATATATATATATATATATATATATATATATATATATATATATTAAATCTAATGATAATAGCAAAAAAAAATATATTAAAATAAATACAGACAGGTACTGGTTACATTTTAAAACCCCACTGCATTTAGCTTTAGGATGTTGCATTATATCCATCTGTTCTGACCGAGGTTGCTCCCAAGGGAAGGGTTATTATACCGTGCAACGCTCTGGCAAAAAATACAATGAGGTTTCAGCTGCTACATACAGCAGAGATATAGGGATATAAGAAATTAAAGCATGTACTATTCTGAATCCCAAACAGTAAATGAATGAGAGCAAACAGAGGATTATGTATAAATTGTTTTGAGAGATTTCTCCGTGAATTAAATGAAAAAAATAAATAAATAAATAAAATCAAACCTGATGAAGAACACTGAGAATAAGTCAGCACAACATTGGCGACATATGGTATCAGAAATAGCAACTATTAAACATGCAAACGTATATTTTTGCATATGCTCTAGTAAATATAACTTGATGAGTTAGTGTTGAAGATAATCTAATGCACTGTGTAAATGTCTATACCTTCTTTTTCAGATTCTTGTCACTGCTCTTCAACACCTAGAATCATTAAGGTGCAAGGATGGATTTATCAAGTAGTCACACTAGACATCTGCTCAGGGACCTTCCTCCACAGGGGTGCGTGTCTAGTGCATCATGTAAAGTAGTTTTGTAATGGACTCCACCTTATTCACTTACTGTGCGCTGCAAATATGATTACCTAGTGAAGTAAATCAGAGACAGCAAGAGAAGATGTTTATTTATTGCAAAGTTGTATATGTGGGTAGGTGAAAGCTTGTGTATGAGAACCAAGGCCTTAAAGAAGTCAGGAGACAAGGCATGGGTTGAGAGCAGATCTCTGATAAACCCAATGGTGTGTTTCTGTCTGGGCCCGGGCCCAGGCCTAGGGCAGCACATCTCATAGGGCAGCACATCTCATAGGGCAGCACATCTCATAGGGCAGCACATCTCATAGGGCAGCACATCTCATGGGACTGCTTGAAGGTGCAATGCATTAAAATAGGTTTGTATAAGCATACTTTACAATCTTATATGCTTTAGTGAAAGCTCTGTGTACATTTGATTTTAAGCTCAAAGACAGAGCGCTCCATTCTTTTTTCCTCATTGTGTTAATATTGTTTGACTTCAAATTACTGCTTTATAGCGCTAAGGAATATGTTGGCGCATTACAAATAAAGGAAATCACATATAATAGTTGGCAAACTGCGAGACGTCGTCACACTTTGCGTGGTGCGTACGAGCTAGGCGCTGAGCGCCACAGGCGCTCATCACTTGCGAGCCATGCGGAGTGAGGCGAGGCGTTAACACATAGCACTTAGGCAATGAGCGCCAAAGGCCCGTCAAAAATTACGGTATGGTTTTTAATTTTTTTCCCCCTCCCCCCTCTTGTGTCTCTCCCCTTCCCTCCTCTGTATCTCCCCCTCCCCTGTGCCTCTTCCCCTCTTTCCTTCCCCTGTGTCTCTCCCCCCTTCCTTCCCCTGTGTCTCTTCCCCCCTTCCCTCCCTTGTGTCTCTTCCCCCCTTCCCACCCCTGTGTATCTCTCCCCCTCCCCTGGGTCTATTGCCCCCTTCCCTCCCCTGTGTCTTTTCCTCTCCTGTGTCTCTTCCCCCTTTCCCCTCCTCTGTGTCTCTTCCCTCCTTCTCCCCTCCCCTATGTCTCTTACCCTCTCCCCTGTGTCTCTTTCCCCCACCTCTCCTATGTGTCCCTCCCCCTCCCTGTGTCTCTTCCCCCTCCCTTTTGTCTTTCCCCTTCTCTCCTCCCCTGTGTCTTTCCCCCGTCTCTTCCTCCCCCTCTCCTGTGTCTTCCTCCCCCTCTCTGCTCCCCTGTGCCTTCTTCCCCCTCTCCCGTGCCTTCTCCCCCCTTCTCCCCTCCCTTGTGTCTCTTCCCCCCTCCTCCCCTCCCCTGTGTCTCCACATCTGCGCAGCTATGTACGGACATAGGAAGTGATATCTGCGTACGTTCCCATGGAGAGTTAGAGACATACCACAAATATTATATGCGATATAAGTGGTCAGGCTTCTTCTATATGTTGTTTTGAATAACTAAACTTGAAAATAGGCAGAATGTTTTTGAAAAGTAAAAAAAAATTATCACAGCCTCTGCATTTTTATCTTTTATACCAAATTATTCTTTACCAAAGGCATCTATTTTCTTTTATGGACTAGTTCTTTCTGTTACTCTTTCAGAGGGTGTGTCCTTTTATACTGATGAGCTTTCTGAAAGCTCCGGCAGTCATAAATGCCAAATTAACATTGTGTAGATAGACACTGGGTTCCATGGTAGTCCAGTGGTTAGGACTTGGTGCTTCCACTGTTGTTGACCTGGGTCCGATTCCAAGTCAGGGAACCAAAATGTCAAACCACCCTGAAGCTGAGCAGGGTTGGGCCTCATCAGTACTGGTATGGGTGTGGCCCACAGGAAAATGAACTGGCAACCCACTCCGGTATCTCTGCCATGAATGCCAAATGGATCAGCATGACCATGGACATAAAGATGTTCTGGTGTGTTACCGTCCGTGAGTCAGAAACGTCTGAACGACACCAAAAAAAAAAAAACCAGGAAGCTGATTACCAGAAACCTAAATGGTTATTAACACTGGCATTTAAAAGGTTATTATATTCGAGGTTGTATTTTATTTTCCAATCTAAAAACATTTTCTATACCACCAAGTGCTGTACTTTGAAATAGTATATTTCAAATATTTGATCACAGTGATCCTTTCAGTGGAGGAGGTGAAGATTTGAGCGTCAGATCCCATTGGCTTAAAGATGAAGTAATTAATTGGTGTTAGCTTCCCTTTACATAATTACTTTGCCAATATAAATGTGAATATTGCGGTACATTTCTTTGTATATGTAATATTTATATGCCCACTGTTTAATAGATGCATTAAAGTCATGTTATGCTTATTACTAGTGACTCAGTGACTAAATATACTTTTGCTTGCATTTATATATCAGATATTTTATAATGCTATATTGAACATATACATAATTGTGTACTCTGCATGATCTCTCTGAACTGAAGTTTCCAACCGTGATGTGTTACATGCGTCTATGATATAATTTTTCTAAAAAAAAAAATCTAAGGAAACACAGCTTATTAACAACTCCTGAAAGATAGATAATGAAAGAACTAAAATGGGAATATATAATCGTTGCACAGCCATCTGCCTATGCCTGGTTTCTCTTAGACATAAAGTATCTCAGATCTGTGTAACTCATTCTTAGCCATAACAGAATGTGCTTAGTCTTCCAGTGATCTCTATAAATTGCTATTTCACCCGTATATCATGTTCCACAGGGACAACTGGTTATAATCACTCATGGCACATACTTAATTCAAGTGGAGAACTAACAATCATTATATTAATATTTATATTTAGTTAGTAGTTGTTTAGTAATAACTGTATTTCTCTGTATTCTGAGTAGGAAATACGTTTTTTAACTTGCTTTAGACATTTAAATTCGAACACAAATGTATTATTTATATACTGTACTACTGTACGTGGAGGCTTCTATCGCTCTTCTGACCAACATATATTAAATGATTGTTGTGGTAAACGACCACCTTATAAACTCTACTTCACAAGCTAGGAACTGACCCCACGCTGATGAGAGGCAGTAACATTGAAATAGCTGTCGTGGGTAGGATTCCTGGCTTGTGTATAATCTAGCTTTTGCAAGAAAAAGCGGTGTAATTCAGCGGGCATATGCTTTAATGAAGCCATGTTTAAAATGGTTATGTTTTGCAAGAGTGAAGCCTTTGTGGGCACATTTGCATGTCCCTGTCCAGGTTCTCAGAATGCAACTGTATTTCTCGGAATTCTGGGCAGGAAACAAGTTTTTCTTAACTTGTTTTAGACGTTCAAATGTGAAAACGAATGATGAAGAAACCTTTATGTTATAATGAATTGTTTACATGCACTTAGTATTGTGGGTGATAAAAATTCTGGGATATGAGCCTGATTGGAGGAATTAGTGATAACAGTTGTGACATCATCAGTAGGCTCAGAAAAATAACAGTCAGGGGAGGAGTCACAATTTTGCCCATGTTTCTTGTATGGGCAGTTTTCGGTAAGCTACTGTACACAATTATTCTAAAACTTAGATACTTTTATATGTTCTAACAAAATAAAATGAAAAATTAAATGATTATAAAGTCCCGTTATGATAATGGATCCTTCTGGATCAATACCTTGACGCGGTGAATGTCTTGTGAACTTCAATGAAGTTGTGTAGGGCTACCCAAGATGGGTAGCTCATAGCAGAGAGCTCACACAACTGGAGAAGGAACTGGCAACCCACTCCAGCATCCTTGTCATGATAACCTTATGGATAAGCATAACAATTATGCCTTGGATGCTGCAGTCACAAGGGTCACAGAGAGTCGGACACGGCTGTGAATGACTAAACAAACAACAATGATAATGGAGGAGTAATACACTGAATCTTAAACTGTGTATGTTTGTTTGTATTGAGCCAACATTTCCGCATTAGGTAAAGTTAAAAAGCACAATGCATTCATTTCTCGGTGAGATTTCAGTCATTTGTCTTATTTAAAATTCACATCCAGCAGCACTAGCAGGGAAGGTGTAATTTGAACTGCTCCTCCCCACAGACTAAGAATGTCTACTGAGATCCTCTGGCAATGTATTGGAAGCAGAAGAAATGGCAGATGGTGGGGGTGTTGTTTTGTAATGCAAGACTCACTTTCTCTTCTGAAAAGGTGGCTCTTGTGAAACCATTGCTTATAAGACAAAATAATTAGAGCAAAAATCTGAAAAGATACAAAGGACCCAGTACTCCAAGAAACAAAATCCAGTTTTGTTCATCACACTTAAAATTAAACATTGTAAAAGCAAAAGAATGTGCTGATGCCTAATTCTGTATCACTCCAGATTATCAGGTTATCTCGGTGATACTGTATATACTGTATATATATATATATATATATATTGTGTTTTATCATTAATTCACTGGACTATGTTTATATTATTTGTGAAGGGGGTAATTGTTTTTGCTGTACAGCCGTTCAGTTGTGTCCGACTCTCCGTGACCCCACAGAACACCAGGCACATTGTTATGTCTCTGGCGATGCTTTTTTCTTGGCAAAGATACTGGAGTGGGTTGCCAGTTTCTTCTTCAGTGGACCTCAATATGTCTGACTACTCTGCTATGATCTTGGGTGACCCTACATGGTATACCTCACAGCTTCACTGGTGTAAACAAGCGCCATCACTCAGACAACTAAGCGATACAGAAGAGGAGGGGTAATTAATTAGCAGCTATAAAAATATAATAGGAGATCATTTGCATTGCAGGCTAAACCATGACAGATTATCTACCCATTAAAAGATTTGGTGTGATAAATTCTAATATCATTACCAACCTCTAACTGTCCACTATACGAAATAGATCACATGTATATTATTTGCAATTTTTCTTTTTTTGCATATTTTAATTTTAGTTTCAAGGGTGAGTTTGTCTCTATATCCTCCCCCATTGCAACATTTAATAATCTCTGATCTTGTACAGCAGGACATACACACAGATGCTTTTTTTGGTCATTCTCCTGATGATATCGCCTGCAAAGCATTGTGGGCCATCCAGTGCTGACACCAAGACAACTTGCTGTCTTTCTGCCTCACTGAGAATTCACTGTTACATTTGAGTTATTTAAGAATTCACAGACAGCAGTAGGAGGGGAGGTGTAATTCAGAAGTGCTGCTTTCTCTTTTCTCTCTACAGAATAGGATTCTCTACTATGATCCACTGGCAGCGCATCAGAAGCAGAAGAAGTGGCAGATGGTGGTTTTGTATAAACCAAGGATTTTATTTTAGTTTTTTTTACATTTGTCCTATGACCCTTCCTAGGTGTAGAATACAAATGTAGATGAGAAAAGAAGTGATAAACAATGTAATAATGTAAATAATTTTAAAAATCTATCTATCTATTTTATTCATTCATCTATCTATCTATATATCTATCTATCTATTGTATTCATCTATCTATCTATATATCTATCAATTTTATTAATCTATATATCTATCAATTTTATTAATCTATATATCTATCAATTTTATTCATATATCTATCAATTTTATTCATCTATCTATCTATCTATCTATCTATTCATTGATCCATCTATCTATCTATCTATTCTATCTTTCTATCTATCAATTTTATTCATCCATCTATTTATCAATTTTATTCATCTATCTATCTATCCATCTATCTATCAATTTTATTCGTCTATCTATCTATCTATCTATCTATCTATCTATCTGTCTATGTATCTATCTATTCATCTATCCAGCTATCTATCTATTTTATTCATCTATCTTTCTATCTATCAATTTTATTCATCCATCTATTTATCAATTTTATTCATCTATCTATCTATCCATCTATCTATCTATTCATCTATCCAGCTATCTATCTATTTTATTCATCTATCTATCTATCTATTCATTCATCTATCCATCCATCCATCTATCTTATTCATCCATCTATTTATCAATTTTATTCATCTATCTATCAATTTTATTCATCTATCATATATCTCTTATTCATAATCTATCTATCTATCTATCAATTGTATTCATCTATCTATCAATATATCTATCAATTTTATTCATCTATCTATCCATCCATCCATCTAGCTATTCTATCTTATTCATCCATCTATCCATCTATCTATCCATCCATCCATCTATCCATCCATCCATCTATCCATCCATCCATCTATCTATTCATTCATCTATCCATCCATCCGTCTATCCATCCATCCATCCATCTATCAATTTTATTTGTCTATCTATCTATCTATCTATCTATCTATCTATCTATCTATCTATCAATTTTATTCATCTATCTATCTATCTACTGTATTGGTCCGAATATAAGCCGCACCCGCATATAAGCCGCACCCGCCTATAAGCTGCACTCGTAAAGTTCAAGGGGAAAAAATAGAAAAAAGATAGTACTCAAATATAAGCCGCACCTGTAAAATTGAAGAGAAAAAGACTCTCAAAGTGATCAGCCATTGCAAGAAACAGGCTTTCTAATTAGCACTGTAGCTTTTTTTGCAGGTTACAGGCTTTACAGGACGTTAGAATCACTAAAACCGTAAATCTCTATTCCATACCCCAGTCTAAAGCACGAAAATCGTCACCCTTAACTTGCAATCACGCAAATCGGCAGTAATTTTGCATTCGCGAATAGAAGCCGCACCTGTAACAAGCAAAGTTCACAAATCGGCAATGATTTTTTTACAGTCTCGAATATAAGCCGCACTCGTAACTCGCAAACTCAAAAATCGGAAAAAAGGTGCGGCTTACATTTGGACCAATACGGTATCTATCTATCTATCTATCTATCTATCTATCTATCTATCTATCTATCTATCTATCTATCTATGTATCTATATTGCTGTTTTCTTTTACACTTTAATCATCTACAAAACACAGTAGAAAGCAGTATACATGAATTGCTCAAAACTACGTGGAGGATCCCTGTTTTAAATATAAAATAAAATCTAAAAAAAATATATACTGCATCATTGCATATAAATGGTAATGAATTAGATTCTGTATTATTTTTGTATTACATTCTAAAAATATTTACTTTATTTCAAGTGTAGTTCGTCACAAAAGTGTATAGATATAGTGGGTATCTGAACATGGGAGGTCCTTTAAAGGGATATGGAAGGTTCTTGGATATATCATCATGTATCATGGAGACTCTGCTGTACTTGTGCTGTGTCTCATACTAACCAATCAGTGACCATCCCTCAGCAACATGCCGCTGATACGTGGTTTCTGATAGGCTAGGACAATTCATCACATCCAGCCCTACAAAGTCTGTGTCTGCAGCGGCCAGACCCATACAGGGACTATTTGTTTGAATTTAGGCAGTAAAAACAGAGCTTGTAAGCACTTCTTAATAAAATATAAATTTAACATATAAGTAAATAGATGCACAGGGATATTATATACCTAGTAAAATCCTGAAACCTTCCATATACCTTTAAGTAAGGTTGCAAAAAAACAAACTATAGAACACAGTCTTGTTTTTATCCCCCAAAAATTACAATGACAATGTCCCTTTAAATACATATCTAAAAAACACAGCTAAAATTTAAAAAATCATATAAACATGGTGTTTTGTAACATATATGCTAAAGAGGAGTTCGTTATGTAGCAGATGCCAGAAAGAGACATTGTTAATCTCCGTCATATGAGGCTACATGACACTCTGTGCTCAAGTGTCAGGAGCACATCAGACGGGAGCCATCTGCAAAATGTGCATTTGGCAGTGTTGTTCTTATTTATTAACACAGTGTCAGTGGCCCCTATTCATACATACAATACTCTTTGCAGGTACTGTTCCGTTTTTGCATTTCCCTGGGGCCTGAACCCTGTTCTATCATCCACCGAAAGATAATTTGTTTTTGTCAGGAAGCAAGGCCCTTGGCAATTCGGCGTTCTGACTGGAGAATCCACGACACAATTGAAATACGCCTTTAATAACTTCCGCTGGGAGTAGGCCCCAGATTCCCCACTAAAGCTTCTGTTCAGAGCTTGGCCAATAAAGATTAGGAGGGTTAAAATATAGGTATCCATATCCAAACAAATAGGATTATTCTGTAATGTTTTCCCCTAGAACTTTTATGTTTATAAACATATGCTTTCCCTCAGTTACAATGTGTTACTGTAGCAATGTGTCGCTGTAACAATGTGTCGCTGTAACAATGTGTCGCTGTAACAATGTTTCGCTGTAGCAATGTATTACTGTAACAATGTATCGCGGTAACAATGTATCGTTGTAACAATGTATTACTGTAACAATGTATCGCGGTAACAATGTATCGCTGTAGCATTGTATCGCTGGAACAATGTACCGCTGTAACAATGTATCACTAAAACAATGTATTACTGTAACAATGTATCGCAGTAACAATATATCGCTGTAGCAATGTATCACGGTAACAATGTATCACTGTATACATTGTAGTCCTGTAACATTGTATCTCCGAAACAATGTATAACTGTAATAATGTATTGCTGTAACAATGTATCACGGTAACAATGTGTCACTGTATACATTGTAGTGCTGTAACAATGTATCACTGAAATAATATATCACTGTAATAATGTATTGCTGTAGCAATGTATCACTGTAACAATGTATCATGGTAACAATGTATCACTGTATACATTGTAGTGCTGTAACAATGTATCACTGTAATAATGTATCACTGTATACACAGTAACACTGTAAAACCATATCGACGTAACAATGTATCGCTGTAACAATATATCCCTGTATACATTGTATCACGGTAACAATGTATCACAGTAATAATATATCAGGGTAACAATACATCGCTGTGACAATGTATCAATGTAACAATGTATCACGGTAACAATGTATCACGGTAATAATATATCACAGTAACAATATATCGCTGTAACAATGTATCACTGTAACATTGTATCACGGTAACAATGTATCACAGTAATAATATATTGCTGTAACAATGTATCACTGGAGTGTTCAAAAACAAATAAAACATATTTATGTTACAGTTCACAATTCGTTGCTACATACATGTTTTAGTTAATCTCAAGAACTATAATTAACTACTCAGTCTATGAGACAACTGCATATTATTGCGCGGTCTATTTCCATTTTGTTTGAAACAACAGCTGTTATGGGGTCTATTTATCAGTTTCCCAGCTGTAAAACAACAAAAGAAAACATTTTCATTAAAAGCAAAAGCTAATATTATTTCAAAAAAAATTGTTAAGTATTTCTCATAACTTTTGTCACAGATTTGCAAATAAATGAAACTCTTTTGTTGTTGTGATTAATACCATTAAGATTGTATTAAATTATTTATTATGATCAATATTAATTATTTGTAGTTTGTCTTGAAAAAGGTGTAAAAATAACAACACATAATTACACACGCTGATAAACACAAATATAAGATCATCTTGATTCACTAAGATAACAGATCTGCTATTGTGCTTTACTCTAATTAAATAGATTTCATATTATAAAAAGGTTATTAACATTCAGTAATACAATTATGATGCTATTTTGTATCTTTATCTTTTGATTTGTATTATAATAGAAGGCGCTAGCTGAATTATATATATATATATATATATATATATATATATATATATATATATGTACTAGCGAATTGCCCGTCAAAAAATGACGGCAATGGAATTGTAAGGTAGCTAATGCTGTTTGGTGTGTACTACTGAAATATATAATACAATTAATAAATGAATATACTTGACCTATTTTGAAGCATTGTGTTGAAAAGCTGGCAATCTGTTTTGATGTTGCTGCAGCATTAGTGGTGTGGAGCTGCTGTGTAAGCGTGCTGAATGTGTGCAGTGTAATAGTGTGCGTGCGCGAGACGAAAACGTTAGCGTAGTTGTGTAGTTCCGCATTGTTCTAAAATGCCGGCTAATGTGTGGTATGCGTCTGTAGTGGAATATCCGTAGGTGTTTTGTGGTGTTTTGCGAGTTTCTTGTGGTGTTTTGAGTGTTTAGAGTGCTGTAGCCTCGTTTTCGTTTTGTTCGTCGGCCATTTTTTCTCTCGCTTAGAGAATTTTTTAGTGTCTAAACTCTTTTATTATGAGTTAAATTAAGGTGTAACTTTATTTTTTGAGGTCCTGGATGCTCCCTCTTGCTGTAGGTAAGCTTTTTATGTATGTGCTGTGTGTATTTATTGTGTTTTTCATTTTTTCATGTCCGCGGGTTGCGTACGATTTTTGCGAGTCCGTAAAGTGTGTTAACGTGTCTCGTATGTTGTTTGTGTTGCGACGTAAAGTTTGCGAGGGTTGCAGTTGCTTCGCGAGGGCCGCAGTTGATATACACACAATATACACACACATTATATATATATATATATATACACACACACATTATACATACACACAATGTATACACACAATCCACACAATCCACACAGACACAATATATATACACACACACAATACACATTATATACATACACATGGTGTTAATGATCAGTGTATAATTAGTTTATATGGCAGGTCTCAGTGATTGCACATGTTCCTCAGACCCCATTATCTCCCTGTCACTCACAGTCAGCTACCCAGGCCCGGCTCCTCCAGCTCTGAGGCCTGCTCCAGTCCGCGGATCCACAGTGTTTCCTGTTCCCCAGGCCGGCCTAGCCCCGCCTCTCCAAGGTATCCTTACTGATCAGAGCTCGGAGCTCCGTGCGTGGCCTGAACCTCCGCCACTACCCGCGCTCTCACTACATTCCCGCGGGATTCCCGGGTTCCGGGATGGTGCGGCTACTGGCAGTGGCGGCGTCTGGCTCCCCCTACGGAACCCCAACCGGGGACTGGGCGGCCCTGCGCGGGGCATTGTGGGGAGGAGGTGGCTGCTTCATCGCAACAACAGAGGCCCTTGCCCGCCTCCCTCGCTATGCGAGGGCAGCGGGTTCGGCTAGTGGCAGTGGCGGCGTCTGGCTCCCCCTCCGGAACCCGAACCAGGGCATTGTGGGGAGGAGGTGGCTGCTTTATCCCAACAACTGAGGCCCTTGCCCGCGGCCCTCGCTATGCGAGGGCCGCGGGCTCGCTACGCGAGCCCCCAAGCGTGAGCAACAGGCCGTACGCTGCGGGCAAGGGCCTCAGTTGCTGGGATGGAGCGCCTTCGCTTTGCGAGGGCTGCGGGCTCGCTATGCGAGCCCGCAAGCATGAGCAACGGCCCGTACGCTCACAACTATATATGTGATATATAGGCAAATAGAATTACAACTAAAATTTGATTCCGTAAAAATATTCAAATTTATGTTAAATTTGAGTCTAATTACTTTGCAATATATGGTTTATTGTTATTTAATGCTATGAGAATAAAGTCTACAGTTACCATTAGATGAATAATTACCATTAGAAAAATAAGCACTTTGATAAAATAATAGTAAATACAGTAAAGGTTTAATAAATATAGCAAAGGGATCTGAGGCCCACATAAATTATTATTATTATCATTGTTTATTCATAATCGCCAACATATTCTGTTGCGATATACATACGTTAATTTCCAGACGAAATTAAATATTAACACATTGCATAAACAAGGTAGTGCTTCAAAATGGGAGGCCGGCCCTCTCTTTGTGCTTTCCATAGTCCATAGTGCTTTCGCCAAAGTGCCGTGCAAGATGGAAAACTCGCTTATAAAAGTTGTAGTGAGAAAAGATGGTAGCAAGCAGTTTGGCAAGGCAGCTCAAAACATAGCTTAGTGAATACAGGGAGGCATGTCTATAGCGAGGAACATATGGAAAACTAACTGCTATTAGTTCTCCTTTTAGTATCCATTACCTAATAATATGGATGGGCAACCATTGTTGTTATTTAATGTATGCTTTTCCGACAATCGTATATACCATACCAGATATTATTGTATATTATTCCCATTTTATCAATATATCTCATGCAATCTTTTTTGTCTAATAAACTAATGTGAATACATAGAGCAGTGCATTGACCTGAATAAAGCCATCTCAATACACTACAGGATACATAGGTCTTAGCACGTACCTAGAGAATTGTAAATCATACTTAAGTTATGAAGCTTACAACTGGACCTTAGTGCATCACCATGATGGATGGATGGATGGATTGATGGATGGAGAAAGGCAGACAGAGAGGTAGATAAAAGGGTAGATAGATCTGTTGATTAATTAATAGATAATGAGATACACAGAATGATAGAATATTTAGATAGATTAGACAAATAAAGTAGATTAGATAGATTAGATAGATAGACATGGATGGATAGATAGATAGACATGGATAGACAGACAGACAGACAGACAGACAGATAGATAGATAGATAGATAGACAGATAGATAGATAGATAGATAGATGGATAGATAGATAGACATGGCTAGATAGATAGATTGATAGATAGATAGATAGAGCGATCGATCGATGGATGGATAGTACTTTTGATGTTAAAGGACCACTGCATGAAAGTTTCTTTTTAAAGGTATACCATACTGCTCATTTACGCAGTATACGAAAAATGAAAATTGAGCACATTATTAAAAAAATAAACATACTTATTTTTAAAACATTCTCAGCCTTATTAAATTGTGATATGGCCAATTGAATAGGGCTCTATATAAGCACACAGCATATTATTTTACAGAAGTTTTTAGTTAGTGAACTTCTATCCAAAAACAAGGTCTTTACTAACTAAAAACTTCTGTAAAAAAAATATGCTCTGTGCTTATATAGAGCCCTATTCAATTGGCCGAATCGCAATTTAATAAGGCTGCAGATTTTTAATCCATGTAACTCCATTATTTTGTAAATGGCTGCTTCTGGGCTCACTCACAGAGCCTGGAGGAACAATATGCACTAACACACACACATAATTTACATAGAAAAATTACACAGTAGCAAAGGAGGACTGTAGTGCTTGATCAGAGCTGCAAATGAAGCCGCATGGAATACAAATAAAACATTTTCAAAATTAGTAAGTTTGAGTATATTCTAATAGTATACTTAATTATTTTAAACAGTGGTGCCTTAAATCTTCAATGTGTTTACCAGGTAAAATAATGGGCAGTGCAATTTTTCCCCAAAAATGCTGAACATCCTCTTTCTTTGTGATTTTTTTTTTCTTTTTACAAAAGAGTAAGCACAATTGTTAATATATTGCTGTGTTTCTTATTTGAGTTTTTCTGTGTAAAAGTTCTTAATAAATCATGGTGCAATTAAGTTTTACAGAAGTAAAAAAGAAAACTTTTTTTTGCAGTAAGGTGTTATTTTATTACTATTTTGGCATGATTTAGTTCCCCGTGCAACCTTCGGTCAAGAATCATTTCCATCCAGTCTTTTGCAAGGGCAGATGGCATATGCATAGTATGATGATGCTGCAATATGCAGAATACAACAAGTAGAAATAGACGTGCTTGGTGCCACTGTGGCGTTGCCAAAAACGATCATTCATTTTTTAGAGGTTTCGGCCTTTATGCAAAATTTCCATCTGTAATACTCCCTGGCTGATCCGTTTCAACACATTTCTATTAATATTCATTTAGGCAATGGAATACAACAACGCATCCTGCTAATTAAACTCTGACATTCAGATTCTCAACAAACGTATTAAAAATGAAGAAGCAATTTAAAAAAGGCTATTCTATGTAAAATTCAGGGCACTAGATTTGGTCCAGATGTATAATGAAAATCCCAGGACTGTCATATATAAAGTTCAATTTTTTTGTATAAATGAAGTAAGTAGACACAATATGGTTTTTATTCACTAACCTTTGGATTGAGAGTCGGGGTAGTTTGTTACAGAAGCTTCCTTATGATTGTAATTGGTCTGCTAAGCCCTGCGTCTCATTGTCGTGGTGAAAGGGCCTATATAGCTTAATGAATCACCCAAGATGGGCAGAGAGGTCAGACAAATCACAGTCCACTGGAGAAGAAACTGGCAACCCACTCCAGTATCTTTGCCATGAAAACCATATGGATGAGCACAACCAGAAACATAGATAGATGTACCTGGTGTTCTGCGTTCATATCGTCACGACAGAAGGACAGAACAACAAAGCAAGCCTTGCCTAACATACCACCTATCACAAAGTAATGTTTTTTTCTTTAGTCATTCAGTCGTATCCGACTTTTCGTGACCCTATAAACAGCAACACACCAGGCACACCTATGTCTCTGGTTGTGTTTATCTATAAGGTATCCATACATTTTTCTTGGCAAAGATACTGAAGTGGGTTGCCAGTTCCTTCTCCAGTGTCGGACCTCTCACATATGATCTGCCGATGTTAGGTGACCCTACATGGTATATGTCACAGCTTCATTGAAGTACACAAGCCCATTCAACAAAACAAGGTAGTGATTCAAAATGGGAGGCAGGCCTTTCTAAACCTCATTACAAAAGTCATAAGGAAGCATGGTGAGGCTTCTGTCACAAACTACCCCAGCTCTCAATCCAAAGGTTAGTGAATAAAAACAATATTGTGTCCAGAAGGAAATGTAATGGTATGTTACACAAAAAATATAGAAAGAGGCTAATTGCAATAGTGATGCACAATATTAATAAATTTCATTGAATTCATATGACATATATATATATATATATATATATATATATATATATATATATATATATATATATATATATATACATATATACTAGCGAATTGCCCATAAAAAAATGACGGTCATAACATTGTAAGGCAGGCAATGCTGTTTTGCACACATTATAAGGCTTTTGGTCTTGTGAGTACCTTCGGCGCTCATTGCAAGCCTCTCCCCTCATGTACTTTTGGTCGTCTGAGCATCTTCGGCACTCATTGCAAGCCCGCACTGAGTGCATTCAGCGCTCATCGCGAGGCTCGCAAAGAGCGCCTTCGGCGTTCATTGCGAGCCTCTCCACTCGTGTACTTTTGCTCCTCGGAGCACCCTCAGCACTCATTGTGAGCCCCGTGCTGAAAGCCTTTGTACCTCGTACGTTCCTGGGTAAAAGTCTTATGTGCCTGGCGGTCTTTTTCGTGGTTTCGTATTATTTTTTTTCTAAGTGTTACGGGCCGTAATTGTTCCATTTGATTTTTTCAAAGTGCTATGGGTCTCGCATTTTGAATTGTGTAATTGTGATTTCTGTTGATCTGTAGTCTCGCGGGTCGTAGGGATGAGGGCCTATGGCGCTCATCTCCACCAGCGCAGTGAGCGCCTTCGTCGCTCACTGCCTAAGTTGTGGGGGGTCATAGGGATGGTGCTTATCTCCACCAGAGCAAGGAGCGCCTTTGGCGCTACTTGCCAGCAACTGCGGCATTCGCTTTGCAACGTTAGCAACAACCTGCAATGCTCAAAACTATATATGTGATATATATATAATACAAGACACGTATATATATGCATCACCTAATTGTAACCATGGCCAGATTACCCATTAGGCCAACTAGGCAGCTTCCCTGTGACGGGCGCCACTTCTTAAACAAAATGGTTCCTGGCTTATAAAAAAAAATTATGTTGCAGTTCATCGACTGGCTACTAGAAGGTAACCACCTAGAATAAAACAGATACAACAGGAAAGGGAACTAACACGGACAGAAAAGGCCAAAATGGGTCTGTGCATACCTTACATACTCACTCGCATGGGCTCCTCCATGTCACTGCCTAGGGGCTCCAAAAAGGTAGATACAGCCCTGATTGTAGCCGACACATGCCAAGCAATTTACTTAATAAAAGGAGATGCAACGTAAAAATACTTTTACCTCTAAACTTGTATTATAATAGATAAGCCTTTGTGTTGAAGAGCTGGGATATTTTGTAGCATTATGTGAGCAGCCAACCATATTCCCTTAAACTATCTAGTTATGAGATTCACAAAGATTTATCATGATGGAAGTACACACTAATGTAAATATCAGATGTTATACAGGTGCCGAACAGAAAAAAAAAAAGATTCCAGAGCGGAATAAAATCTGGTGTTTTGTGTAACCAGCTATTTTAATCTAATTTAAATAAATCCCATGTGTTTAATTGCTATTAAAAATTCAATGATGAGCTTGTCAGCCCAGACAAAGTGTTCTCTCCAGAGTAAACATATTTTGGTATTTGTGTGAGGCAAACTAATTAATGAAAGCAGTGTTCCCTATAGGTGATTTGGGGATCGATTACACATTGAGTTCCCAATGTGTAATTAGATGAGGTAATTATTAGTGCTTTCACAAGGTCTGAGAATTTGTGGGAAGGATTTAGAATCAAGAAATTGTAAATAAGCATCCCGCATCATTGCTTGGAGAGTCCGGAGATGACTTGGAGTCTCTTGCGAGAAGGCTGCGAGCACACAAGCTAGAGAGCTACCGGTAAACTCCAGTGGGCGCGAGACTGACTTTACAAAAGTTCTTACAGGAGCCATGAAATAGAGCTCCAGGTCAGAAAGAACAGTCTCCGTCCATGATGTCCCAGATCTCAGGGCACTCGCTATCAGTTAAAAGACTTTCAATAGATTTGAACGAAGGAAAAAACACTGCAACCTGATTGGTTGCAGTAATGTCTCAGGCCTGGAACGGGCTGTGGGCAGGCTTTTACACACATAAACACAGATTTGCTTTCATTTGTACTTCAAAAATTCAAAAGTATTTCAACATGCTTTTAGGAGATAATTTAAGTGGCTCTATAAAGTGCAGACCTCATATATTTTTTTATTACTGTACCATAAGCATGAAGTAAAACTATATTACCCATTTGATTCCTTGCCGTTTGTGATTATTATATATCAGTCTTGATAGAGAAACTTTCCTGGAAATCTATTATAACTATAAATTTATGAGGTTGCAAATCACGCCTCTAAAATGTCATCATCATTCTTTGCATTCTCAAAGTGCAGCCATTTAGTGGTTTACCAAACAAGGATATCAGCGGCTTGTGATCTATTTCTACTGTCTGGCCATGCATTTGTGTATATTGATTAAATCACTAACTGCCAAACAATATTCAGAAGCAATGCATCACAAAATGTACATAGCTGGCATCCACATGAGTTAGATATATAAAGGCTTCAGCCTTGTGGTTGGCAAGAGCCATAGTGCTATTGCCCGAAGCTCTTAATGTCACATTATAGCAAACTAACATAATTCAGACATGTTAAATTCAACATAACATTTAGCTACAGAAATGCCTGTGATTCCCCCATTCGTGTAACCAACAACCAATTACTGTATTGGCCAAGGCCAGATCTACCGTTTTGGAGCCCCTAGTCAGTGAACTGGAGGAGCCCCTGCAAATGAGTCCCTTTTCCTTTTGTAACTCTATTGCTTTAGGTGGTTACCCCCTAGTAGCCAGTCTATGAACTGCAGCATTTAGGCTTTTTTTTAAGGCAGGAACCATTTAAAAAAAAAAAAAAGAGTGCAACCCCCACAGGGAAGTGCCTTTAGGAGGCTGCCTAGATGGCCTAATGGGTAATCCGGACATGGTAGTGGCCATAATAACATAGTTGGCAACTGAAGATCAACTAAAATAAGAGGTCATCTCAGTTCCACTAGATACTACACAAGATAGAATAGGTGTAATAGCTTGAGAATAGTCTTTGAGATAGAGTACAGGGAAATTAAAGTAAATAGTAAATAATGGTTAAATAAATCAAAACTCATAGCTAGCTATATGTCATATTAGCTATAGCAATGTGAATTAAGCCCTCAGCATCATTTCAGTTTTCACATGCCTGGCCTAGACATAACTAAATACCTGAAGTCTAATTACTTCAGAACACCAATGCAGGTATTGTGTATGTGTATTATTATTTCAATATACATGCTAAGGAAAATGCTTGTGTTTATAAATAAAACATAATAATAATAATATTAATAAAATAGTAATAATAATTGATGATAACCCAAGCCTTTTTTGTGAATATAAAATTAAATATATAATATAGCTATATTTACTTTTGTACAATCTACAGTGGAGAAGGAAGATTGTGGGAGCATGAACTGAACTACAAAACCTAGAATCCTCTATCAAAGCAATCGGTTGTTTACTAGTAAACAAAATGGATGATGTTGTGCATAGACTGCAAAACTAGGCAGGACCAAAGAGATCATTATACGTGAAATACTAATGATCAGAATCAAAACCTGATACCTACCAGGCCTGGTCATTCACTAAACATTGAAAGTGTGACCATTAATTATTTATTTATATGATGGTGAACACATGCTTTGTACAAAAACATTGGATTGGATTGTTATAGTTAGTATAGGTTAGTATAGGTTTTTGTACAGTAGACTCTCAGTTATCCGGCACCCACAGGGATTGGTAGATGCCGGATAAATGTAGTTTCTGGTTGTTTGAGAGTTACTATTAAAAGAGGCCCAGATTAGCTGCACATAGGATGCTCTGCTAAGTATAATTGTCAGTGAGGGCTGTTCTAGCAGCAGCAGCTTTCACTCCTCACTTACACAGATAGGTTGGGCTGGAGGGTGCGGTGCTGAACCCGGGGAATGTAACCCCAACACTGCCCTGGCTCAGTCACTCCGGCCTCTCTGCTTCCAGGTAAAACTGAATTGCAGAGACGTACAGTTGATGAGATCTAGGTGCCTGTAAGCATCTGGTGGTATGATAACCTGGGCCCTGGCATTTGTTGAGCGCTGTAGAATTGTATTTTTATTAAAAGTACAGTATTTCATTTTTTTTCTGGCTGCTTGAGAGTTCTGGTTGCTTGAGTTCTGTTAACTAAGAGTCTACTGTACAAGTAAATGTCAGTGGTCCCGTACTTAAAAACGGACTCCCAAGTCCGAAAAGAGAGAGCACAATAGTTTCTGTAACTTATTATTATGGTACAGGGTATTATTACTATTATTACACTATATGATTATTACCACATATAAGCCATCCTAGTATTATTCTTATTATTATTCATCAGAGATCCGAGTTACAAAAAAATCCAGTTTAAAGACGAATCTCGTCCTTAACTTGGGAACCTCCTGTATTCCCTTTGCTCATAATGGAACCAATCATAGCAAAATGCTAAAAAAAAGAAAAAAAGGCTTTCAATAGAGACTCAAACTACAGCAATATCAAATCTATCTACATATTTTTTCCATTAACAACTCGTTACCACCTTGAGTAGTGGTGGGTAGCGTGTAGCACTTGGACCTCATGCGTCCCTCTGAGCTTTACATTGTGGCCCCCCAACTCTTTCCACACGGATTACTTCCATTGCTGTTTCTTTCTCTACTGCTTCTTAACTCACCGCTCTCTCCCACAAATAGTGGATTGTGCCATTTCTTACATATATATATATATATATATATATATATATATATATATATATAAGCAACAACAAAAGAGTTAAATATATTGTACAGGACATCCAAAGACTCTGGGGTGAACATACAGCCCTTCAAGTGAATTAAGTTGCCCATCACTTTACTAAATGCATCAACATTTTTTATCACAACAGAACAAAAGTGTTCAAAAACAAACAACCAAAAAAACAAACAAACAAGAAAATTAGCAAAAAAACCCAGAATCTATTAATCTTTCATAAACCTCTTTGCAAAATCATGACTGGATTCCTTCCAAAAAACGAGCATTCAGCTTCTTCACTGGTGTTAATATAATTTAACCTTTAAGCATTTAGCCACATTATTTTGCAAACTTTTGGTGATGCATCAGTGCGTTCTGTTTATTTTACTCATGGTTATACCAGTCAATTCGTCAGCGAGATAATTGCTGTGTACAGCTGTATTGTTTTCAAAAAAAGAGTTTGCAGAGACACAAGACTACACAACGCTGTGATAATTGGGAACGTGCACTGTAATTGCTGTCAAAGCCTCGGATAATACAGCACGTACAATCATCAAGCATCGTCCTACTCATTTCAGCTACAATAAATGGATAATTTAACAAGTAGATATAAAGAAATACATTGTAAATGTCTAATCAATTCTTATGGTTTGAGACGTAATTTTAATGAATGCGCACTAATATCCCACACATTCACAAAACAGACGAGGCTCCACATTCAGATGCAAAGACCATAAGCAAGCTTTCCACTCAAGTGACTTAAAGCATCATTCACTCTGTGAGGAAGGCAGGCATGCGTCTGGGTGTCACACAGCTTCTGTCTTTGACTAATCTGCCTGCCGCCCACTTAAATAGCTCTTCATAAATAATTCACATTTTAATTACGTTACAAGCCCCTGACCTGAAGAGAAATGTAGATAGAAAGCAAAGCAGAGGGAGGGAAGGGAGAGCAGATCCTGGATTGAAATTCTGCTTGTAGCAGATGAACCAGTTCTGGGTGATTCCTCTCTGAGTTGTAGTACTTGGTAAGAATGGGTACCAGACAACTGTACAGGGTATATTGAGGCTTTAGTACAACAGCATCAAACAACTGTTTGTTACAGAATGACCCAATGGGCTATGAGTAAATGCATATAAAATACAGCAATGTCCTTGAGATTATATATATATAACAACCATTTAGTGTATGGTGAGCAACAAGAGCAAGAGAAGCCCTCCACCGTACAGAGTACATAAATAAATAATACATTTGTAAGCCCATCGGCAAGTCTAAAAATAAGTTGAACAACTTATTACCCCCCCAGGATTCCTAGAAATACGGTATTCTGAGCCACTAGGCGGGGACATGCAAATGAGCAGACAATGCATGTCCCCGCCCAGTGGCTCAGAATGCAGTAAAATAACTGTGTTTTTGGGAATCCTGGGGGGTAAGAATTTGTTCCAACTTATTTTTAGACTTGCAGATGGGCTTACAAATATATGATTTAGATATATAAACATACTGTCATATAAATAATGTATCATATTTGCATGTCCCCAGCAAGATTGTTAGATAGCAATGGAAACATTATATATCTTAGGTTGTATATGTCTGAGTTATCTAACATTCCCACGGACAGCACTGTTTCAATCTTGTGGATCTCATTTGTGAAATGCTATGCATTTAATAAAAAGGCTGCTAACCACAATTCATTATTTATGGTGGTACAGTAAGCAAAAAAATACAGTTGTGTTCAAGGATATTTTTATGTTTTATGCTGCCCTAGGCCTGTTCAGACTTGACGCCCCCTCAACGACACAATTACTCTTCCTCCTTTCTTTGTGCCATATCTCAATCATAAGTTTAATTTTCCACCTATATAAAAAATTACATAACTTGTAAGCATAGTCAGAAAATGGCAGGTGCGCCTATACAATTTGCTCTGAATATAGAATTTTCTGTTCATATTCCATGGCATTGCACTGGAAACTTCAGGCAGCCTGTTGCCCCCTAAAAATATACTGTCCTAGGCCTGATTCTTATGGGCCTATGCTGAAACACACCCATCTATCAGACTGTAAGTTTGCAAGTTTTCAGTCTCGTAAGGTGCCATGAATACCAAGTTGATCAACATTATGTGTTACGGTCCATGAGGTCACTGAGAGTCAGACACGACTGAACACTGCAAACACACACACAAGGTGCTTTAGGGAAAGCACTATGTACATCTATCTGAGTTTAAGCTCAAAAAGAGGGTCCTTAATTATTTAGCAATATGTTAAAATTGTTTTTGACTTGTACTTGCCCCTGTACAGCGCTACAGAATATGTATATATATATATATATATATATATATATATAGACACAAATACACATTTTTCTTGTTTTTACTTTTTTGGGCGCCATTTGTTTAGAGTCTGGCATTTGGTAACTTGATATTAAAATCAATTTTAAAGTGTAATTTAAAGAAGCGTTAATTCACTCAACATGTTGTTTAGATTTCCATTTGCTAAGAAACCTGGATAAAACAATATAAATGTAAAAATATCTAACCGCAAATTTATATTTGTATTGCTGGAAGGTACCAAAGAAGCCGAGAAAATGAACACAGTGTATATTTCCTTAACCTGTTATATGCCGTACAGTGCAGACAAGGGTAGGTGGATGCATTTCCCACTCACACAGATAAAACATGTCACCGCACAACAGATGCTCATTAGCACGATCACATATTTACAAGACTCGTTTTATATCCCCCTCTTTGCGACCTCTCAACTCTGTGATAAAAAATGCTAATTATATATTGAAGAACAAAATTAGAAAGTGAAACATTAAACTCCCAAATGTTCATTTATTAAAACAAGTAAACGACCAGATTTGTGAAAGCCAGGAAAAAATGGTTCTTGCAAGGCTGGAGTGCTGGTAATGGGAATAAAATAGCCGCAAACAGAAAGTGGTTTTGCGAACATCCATATTTACTAAACATTAACCATTTATAACAATGCATATCACATATAATAAAGTCGCCCGTGCTCTTATAAAATTATTATCTGGTTCATATGTCATTAGCATGACATCATGTTACTGGCCCTCTTGTAGACGTGCCCTGTGCTTTTTTAACTAACAGTGTATATACAGTGGAATCCCTATATTCATCAAGGAATGGTGTTTGGCACACAAATTAAGTGTTTTGGTTGTGTGAGTAGTTTTTGCCCTGATTGGGACCCTCGTGGTGAGCGCCTTTGGCGCTCGTCGCGTGGCTGGCAATGAGCGCCTTTGCCATTTATTGCGATCGTGTATTGTGGTGTTTTTTAAAGTGTTGTATATCTGTATGTTTTAATGATAATTACTAAATAAATTAAATGATAAATTAATATACCTTAACTATTTGTAATTAATATATGCAGGAAGCATTGTGCTGAAGAGCTGTCAATCTGTTTTGATGTTGCTGCAGCATATAATGTAGATTTGCACTGTTGTAGAGCTGAGGTGTAAGTGCCAGCAATGTGTGCAGTGTGTAGTGTAAATAGGCTGCATGCGCGAGGGGAAGCCGTTTGTGTAGTTCTGTACTTTCCCATTGTGTAAGTTAGTGTTGTAAAATGGCGTCGAATGTGTATGTGGTACGCAGGTGTGGATGATTTAGCGTCCTTGCTAATGGTGTATGTTGTAGGTCATACAGGTTTTAGTAAAAGTCGTATGTGCTTGGCGGTATTTTGCAGCTTTAGGGGTTGTATAGCCTTGGTTTGTTTTTTCGGCGGCCATTTTTTTCTCTCGCTTAGGAGATTTTTGAGTGTCCAAACTTTTGTAATTGGACTGAAATTGAGGTGTAACTTGACTTCCAGACGTCCTGGGTGTCCCCCTTGCTGTGGGTAAGGTTTTTATTTATTTTTTGTGTGTATTTTGTGGTTTTTTAATTGTATTGGCTGTGCGCGGGTTGTCCGTTAAGTTCATATTTTTGCGATTCCATAATGGATTTTTTTTAAAGTCCGGAATTTCTTTTTTTGTAAGTCACGCGGCTCGTATTTTTTTGTGTAAGTCCGTATTTAGTCATTGTGTGTTTTGTCCGCATTTGCGGTCTGCAATGAGTCTTCAGCTCATTGCAGCTGACGTGTGAGCCTCCACCTCCGAAAGTGGTACGGAAGTGGTATGGGGTCGTAGGGATGAGCGCCTACGGCGCTCATCTCCACCAGCGCAAGGAGTGCTCCATGCCTGGCCGCAACCGCTACAGTTTTCCCATTGCGTTTGCAACGGATTTTGCCAAGCTGGCCTGCTGACAACTATATAAGTTAATCGGATTCCCTGGTGGTGTAGTGGTTAGGATTCAATGCTTTCACAACTGAGACCTGGGTTTTATTCCAGTCAGGGAACCAAGAGGTCACACCACCCTAAAGCCTAGCAGGGTTGGCCTGGTCAGTACTTGGATGGGAGACCACAGAGGAATACCAGAAGCTGTATTTTGTGGCACACTGGAGAATAAACTGGCAACCCACTCCAGTAGCTCTTCCATGAATACCAAGTGGATCAGCATGACCATGGACATAAAGATATCCTGGTGTGTTACAGTCCATGAGGTCATGGAGAGTCGGAAAAGATCGAACAACGCAAAAAACAAACAAAGTTAATGCTAAGTAAATATGGATGTGCTCCTGTAATACCCTTTGCAAAAGTTTAGAAATCAGTGTAAAAATATCTATGCTTTTATAATAAAATTGTGGATGTAGTCACATATTATAGCCATACAGTAAGATAGGCACAACTCTCCTTTAAGAGTGAGGACCTTCAGACACAGGCTGCATTTTTTTCATAAGTATTCTGCCTTAAAGCTCTAGTTACCTTACCATATTATTCAATTTGCAAAGACAGGAAAAATTAAACCACTTATTATCCTCTATTCTGAAAAAGAGACAATTTCCTAACCCCAAATGTAATAAGAAAATGTTGAGGGGCTCCAAATTTAAGAACAAAAAAAAATCAAACAAACAAAACATCTCTGAGTGTTCAAACTGCCAGAAAAAGAATGCTTAAAGGTACAAAGAAATAATTTCAATGCATATTCGCCTGAGTTTGTTCTAAACTCTCATATTTGTGTGAGTATTCTACCTAATGGCATAGAGATAAATTAAGAATATTTGTGTGTCGTTCAGTTGTGTCCAACTCTCTGTGACGATGCTGATCGACGTGGTATTCATGGCAGAGATACTGGAGTGCGTTGTCAGTTCCTTCTCCAGTGAGCCATAGCATACAGCTCCTGGTAATCCTAGGTGGTCTCCCATCCAAGTACTGACCAGGCCCAACCCTGCTGGTTCCGACTGGAATGGAACCCAGGTTGCAGTAGTGAAAGCACCGAATCCTAACCACCGGACGACCAGGGAATCCAAAGAGAATATTTTGATATCTCTATGTATTGTAGTTATTGTTCTGGTACTTGCACAAAATATCTTGTGAATCAGGACCCTCATCTGCAAGTGATATACAATACATTGGATATACAATTAATGGAAGTTATTATTACTAGAAAGTATTTTTCTACAACATTTTTTATTACATTTTAAATGTGTTTATTTTTTGTTTAATATAATTCTCCTAGAAAAAACCCAAGATCCTTAGCTGTAAGTACTTGTAACCTTGCATGTTTATTAAGGATATGATTAGAAAATAACCTTTTTTGAAATATACTTTTGAAAAACGTATTTTAGATAAGGCATATTTATTTTTGGTAAAGTACTCACACCGTCTCTCTATATATTTTAACTACAAGACAGATGTGTTTTATCCTGACCTGTAGGCAAGACTACTGCCGTGTCTTTTGAGTACAACTGTTACACAAAGGAAACTTCAAATACAACCTCATCCCTTTATGTTGACACCTCAGGCCAAGTAAAACTAGGTCTGTCCTGATCCTAACGAAAGACCTTGTAATCCATCACGCTCGATTCTAGTAACCCCAGGAAAGTACTGGGACAAAAAAGGTGTCTCTAATCCTCGAAACAAACAAACAAAAGAAGCAAAACAAAGATGTGCAAAAGATTATGGCGCCAAGATTCTTGTAACGGACACAATGTCAGTACAATGGAATAATAGTGTTTATGTCAGTGGATTTTATGATGCAAGTTTTTGGGAAGGGGGTCACATAACTTTATTATATTTGTCATAAAATATATTTTAAAAGGAATTCCTACAAACATCTGAGACATTTTCTGCAATTTGTTTCTTTTGAACAAGAATGTGCTTCGGGTGTTTTAAGCTAAAGCTTTAAAAATCTACATATTATTTCTCAAAATACCCATAAAACCAGGGGAGTAGGAGCCCAAACAGATCTGGGTGATAATTCAACTCTACTCATTGCCTCATTGCTACAGTGCCGCTCAAAAAACACATTTCTCTGTTTAAATTCTCAATGCCCCCAATATAAATAAAAATGTGTATATATATATATATATATATATATATATATATATATATATATATATATATATATATATATATCATTTAGTGTATAGTGAGCACTAGAAAATCTTGTTTTATATATAAATTATGGGTAAATTATGGGTCAAAGCTTTCAGGGGAATGCCATACTGCTCCATAGCCCTATAGTAGCCAAATCCCACAGTTAAGTTTAATTTTGCTATTTTTTTGTGTCCTCTATTCATTTAATTGAGAGGAGGATTTGTCCCCACCTTCCACCCCTTCACCCCAGTTCATATACCCCTGCATAAAACTAACTTCCAAAAGCTTGTTTGCAAATTATTTTAGTTTAGCTAATAAGAAACCTCAGGATCTATTTCTACGCCTTTAATTTTAAACACACTAAAAGGAAATGTTTCATGTGTATGTATTCAGCTTAGAACTCAATAACGTTACAAGCGTAGCTAGGAAGTACTGTGTTATAAGCAAAACAACACCATTTACAGTAATGCAAGAGCTTAAAAAGGGAAATCTCCTGTCCCTTTCTACAACTTCTATCAACTGAACAAATGTTAGGATAGTTGCCTAGCCATAGGACACCCCGTGAAATCACTGCTAAAATTAGCATAAAATTAATTATTTGTATTGGCCAATCACAGGCAGCTTAATACATTGTATCAATATGTGATAGCAGTTTGTGAAGGAAGGAATCATGGGAAGGGTAGTCCCACTGCACAAGAAAGAAGGAGGAGCCTGACACTGTTGGGTAGATCGCTGCATTGAGCCGCTGCTGGCTTGAAAGTTAGTAAAGGGTTAATCTCCATACCCAAATGCAGTGTTTCTATTGGTAGGTACACTGCGTAAGCAGCTCTGGGAGTGGAAAACAAGTTCTATTTTTAAATAAAATAAATCTGTATGTGTATAGAATGACTCCATGTAATGGGTGGATCTGATACAAGCGGCGAGTGTTAGATTAGAGAAAGTGAAAAACAGGAGAACTTAAATATACCTTTAACAAGGAATATTGTAAAAAGTTTTTGTCTTGCAGATGTGATTTGGAAAATAATTATAGTATGGAGAGGCACAGGTCATGACCTCTTTTAAGAACCCTTTGCTATTTCATGATTTTTATTTATTGATTTGTTGGTTCTCAAGATGAAGCTTGTCCAATATTATCCCCTTGGTCTGGATCCAGACAGTATTTTCAAGATTTTGTTTTCATACCGGTAGATCAATCATTGACCCAATCATTTTAACTGATATACACGAGCTGACACAGGGCATCCTAAAATGTGGCACAGAGGACTGATGTTGGAGATGCCTGCTCTAGAGTCATGTACATTTTCTTTAGACAAAACAGAATGATTGACTTTTGAGCTCATGGTTTCCATAACTTGGACATAATGGACCTGTACACTCACTTTGTTATAATATTGTATGTAAGTTGTCTGTTGTGGCATTATAAAAAAAAGTTGTTGAAAATGCACAAGAATACATGCTGCCGGATGTATTTGTTGTGCTATGGTGGTCTTAGTTCTTTTAGGAAAGTCAAGGGCTCTCATTACTTTTGCCATGAATGTAGATCCAGTAGTTTGATTTGTTACTCAGTTGGAGGTGTTTTCTGGAAATATATGCAGTGGATATAAAAAGTCTACACACCCCTGTTAAAATATCACGTTTCTGTGCTGTAAAAAAATGAGGCAAAGATAAATCATTTCAGAACTTTTTCCACCTTTAATGTGACCTATAAACTGTACAACTCAATTGAAAAACAAACTGAAATCTTTTAGGTAGAGGGAAGAAAAAATATAAAAATAAAATAATATGGTTGCATAAGTATGCACACCCTTAAACTAATACTTTGATGAAGGACCTTTTTATTTTATTACAGCACTCAGTCTTTTTGGGTATGAGTCTATCAGCATGGCACAGTTTGACTTGGCAAGATTTGCCCACTCTTCTTTGCAAAAACACTCCAAATGTGTCAGATTGCTAGGGCATCTCCTGTGCACAGCCCTCTTCAGATCACCCCACAGATTTTCAATCGGATTCAGGTCTGGGCTCTGGCTGGGCCATTCCAAAACGTTAATCTTCTTGTGGTGAAGCCATTCCTTTGTTGACTTGGATGTATGCTTTGGGTTGTTGTCATGCTGAAAGATGAAGTTCCTCTTCATGTTCAGCTTTCTAGCAGAAGCCTGAAGGTTTTGTGCCAATGTTGACTGGTATTTGGAACTGTTCATAATTCCCTCTATCTTAACTAAGGCCCCAGTTCCAGCTGAAGAAAAACAGCCCCAAAGCATGATGCTGCCACCACCATGCTTCCCTGTGGGTATGGTGTTCTTTTGGTGATGTGCAGTGTTGTTTTTGCGCCAAACATATCTTTTGGAATTATGGCCAAAAAGTTCAACCTTGGTTTCATCAGACCATAACACCTTTTCCCACATGCTTTTGAGACTTCAGATGTGTTTTTGCAAAATGTAGCCTGGCTTGGATGTTTTTCTTCGTAAGAAAAAGTTTTTGTCTTGCCACTCTACCCCATAGCCCAGACATATGAAGAATACGGGAGATTTTTGTCACATGTACCACACAGCTAGTACTTGCCAGATATTCCTGCACCTCCTTTAATGTTGCTGTAGGCCTCTTGGTAGCCTCCCAGACCAGTTTTCTTCTCGTCTTTTCATCAATTTTGGAGGAAGCTCCGGTTCTTGGTAATGCCACTGTTGTGCCATATTTTCTCCACTTGATGATGACTGTCTTCACTGTGTTCCATGGTATATCTAATGCCTTGGAAATTCTTTTGTACCCTTCTCCTGACGGATACCTTTTAACAATGAGATCCCTCTGATGCTTTGGAAGCTCTCTGTGGACCATGGCTTTTGCTGTGGGATGTGACTAAGAAAATTTCAGGAAAGACCAACTAGAGCAGTTGAACTTTATTTGGGATTAATCAGAAGCACTTCAAATGATGGCAGGTGTACACTGACTCCTATTTAACACGATTTTGAATGTGATTGCTTAATTCTGAACACAGCTACATTCCCAGTTAAAGGAGGGTGTGCAGACTTATGCAACCACATTACTTTTCTCTTTTTTTTTTCTTCCCTCCACCTAAAAGATTTCAGTTTGTTTTTCAATTGAGTTGTACAGTTTATAGGTTACATTAAAGGTGGAAAAATTTCTGAAATGATTTATCTTTGTCTAATTTTTTTACAGCACAGAAACCTGACATTTTAACAGGGGTGTGTAGACTTTTTATATCCACTGTACCTATCTATCCCACATCAATAAAGGCATATCTAAGATTCCTGGATGAATACATTTCTGCAATCCTTAGGCAAAAACCATCCTTGATATATGCAGCACATTTCATAAAACATTTTCCCTCTAATGATTATGTTGAAGCCCCCAAAGGTGCCCGATAACCCCCAATCAGCATGGGGCATTTGGGAACCAATTTCAACTATTTACTAACCTGCTCTGGCTTCCTCAGCCAATAGGAGAGCACTGATGTCAGCCCCAAAGTCACTGCCCGGCTGCTTCCTGCTGCAGTCTCTTCTGTGCATCAGAGATAAGCACAGACAGAGCTGCTATGTGTGCGAGAGACCTGCAGCATTTAGTAATAAGTGCAGTAACATCCCAAGATGAAGTGAAGGAAGAGATCTGCCCTTACAACCTCAGTTATTGTAATGAGCATATCAGAAGCCACTGAGGTGGAGACGGATACAATGTTTTAGCTTGCTTCTGATTGGGCACAATTTATTATGAATGTTATGCTAATTTAGCTGGGATTTTCTAGGGGCATACACCATCAAATGCAACTGCCAAAAACCATAAGAAATTTTACTAACTTGCAAAACAATGTTTTCATACACTACCAATTCTCATCAGATGCATTCATAATCCAGGAAACTTAGATATGCCTTTAAGGTGTCCTCACAATATTTTGATTTTAAAAAAATATATAGTGTTTGGGGACAGTTGATGCAGTAGAGAGGATAAGAAGAACAATTCAGTAATTTCCACATACTGTCTGAATTTATATAAAAACTTGGTATCAAATAGGAAAGTATATTTTAGAAAAAAATTCCAAAAAGTGCAAACTGAAGATTCATATTCACTTTATGCAAAAAGTAAATTGTTATGTGTTTTGTAAGGCTTGGCACATGAAAACTAAATTGAAAGCAGATTAATACAATTTGTGCCTCTATCAGTTTTGCCTCATAGCCTCGGGCAGCTCATAGAGGGCAGAGTATCAAAGTATCCAAGCTGCAAAGCCAAAGAAAAATTGAGCACACCAGCTGGACCATAGTTATCAAATAAAAAAAAATGACGTTGTGTCCTATAGGACTTATTTCTTTGATATATTTGATGGAGCCTGTTTCCTCTAGTGTTGCCAGACTGGGATTCAGAGATGATTTATTTGTCTGTGCCTTAGGCGCTGAAATAAGGGTGTAAGCTTTTCAGTAAGGAGATCATTAGATGTGGGGGGGGGGGAAATATATGTGTGCGAAACGTATGTAAGAAGAACTGTATTCTTGTTAGTGATACAATGTATGTTTTTCAAATATGTGAGCCCAGGACAAATACATATCACAGTTCTACTTTTAATACAAAAATCCCTCTATCACTCCAACATATACATTTCATATATGTAATGGAAACACTATCTGATGGGTATATTTGTTAAGAACACAAGTTTTCCTTTTTTCCACTTGAAACATTGGAAAGAAATGCCAATTTATGGTGAGAATCACTAATATACATTGCCCGTTGGGATGTACTGTAGGCATCCCTCATTTACATTCATAACTCAACTGAATCCACCATTTTGTAGCTTAATGTAATAGACCAAGTAAAACAAATTTATTATTTTATCTGATTTGTCCATGGGGCATGATTTGTCCATAACAAAGTATACAAGTGGTGACACACTTGTATACTGCAGAGGGTGTTGCCTGTTTCCTGGCAGTTATATTGCACTGTGCTATATTGGATTATAGCAGTGCAACTAGTATCTACACACTTTGACCTATTTTTATGTACAGTAGACTCTCAGTTAACCAGAACTCAAGCAACCCGACGGTACGTTTCTGCCATTTAATTTTACCTGGAAGCAGACAGGCATGAGGGACTGAGCCAGGGCAGTGTTGGCGTTACATTCCCCCGTTCAGCACCGCACTCTCCAGCCAAACGTACCTGTTTGTAAGTGAGGAGTGAAAGCTGCTGCTGCAAGAACGGCCCTCACTGACAAATATACTTATCAGAACACCATATGTGCAGCTAATAGTAGCTCTCAAGCAACCAGAAACTACATTTAACCAGCACATACAAATCCTCATGGGTATCGGTTAACTGAGAGTCTACTGTATTTATATTCATTTTCTGTATTTTGTTTCAGAATGTTTTTGTAATTCCAATTATACCATGGGCCACTGGAATGGAGCTCATGGACCACTTGTAGTTCACAGACTGTGGTTTGATAACCTGTGATGTATATGAACCTCACTTCTCTTTCTCCTTTTTTCTTTTCTATATCCCATCTTATAATTGCCATTAAAAAAATAAAAATAATTAAAAATATTTCTTAAATTTCTGAAACATTTGGCAATTTTTATAACATGTTATTTTAAACACGTTTCCGTCCATTTTTTTATTTTTTGCAGTTTAACCAAAGAATAAATGTAAACATTTAAATATATTTTCCAGACAGGCTGTGATGTCATCAAACATTGCCCAAGCTGTGTTGCCAATTGTCGGCTCACATAGAGCCCTTGTGTGTAGTTGCAGTTGCTTGTTAACACTAGAACATATGGGCTGCCAATGGGGGTTACCCTGAGCTATTTCGTATTAGGGTTTATGGCGCACTTTAATTGGCAATGCACATGAAAGCATTTCTAATGTGATCGTCCTTTATTGCAGGAATCTGTCATGCTTCATCTGAATCATTATATTTTCCTTGCTTTAATACTTTTCATGCATGTAATTAACCTTTAATTATACATGATGAGAGCAGTTTAAGGTTATCTATTGATCAGATTTAATTAATTTTCTCTATATTGTATCTGTAAATTGTCCCTAACAAAATGCAGATGTGTTCTTGTACAATGATATTCTGATTCATGTAAGGTCTGGGTCAAAATCACCTGCATTACACATGCCTCATTCTGTGTGTGTAGTAATTTAGGAATGTGTATTTAATGAGATGCTCCTGTTAATATTGCCCAGCTGAGCATTTAGTTGATGTAACATCAATCACAAATGATTTTCCTATCTTGGGCGACATAAATTATCTCATTATTTTCATAGTGTACATGTAAGGCTAGGGCAGAAAAAGGTAACCCGCACCCTATATTACAATGCAATTATTTACAAAGCTTACCAATGATTCTGAAAACTAGAAAATGGACATTAAAGGATTCTGGTACCCAAACCACAAAGTTCCATCTTTTTAATGACCATTAAAATCGGCTATAGGTTTTACTTGTCATTTTTCTCCATAGAAAACCATTTTAGAGGTTTACAGCATTGCCAAAGTGGTTCAAGAATGCTAATCGAAGCCTCTAAATTAATCCCTAGTTCAAGTGGCAAATGTAAGAGGCCCTGAATTAATCTCTGGGTCAAGTGGCAAATAAAAGGGGCCCTTGAAATACAGATCTGTCTGTGTGGGTCCTTCTAGTCTGATGGCAAAATTGGATGTTGCTAATAATTTAATACTGAAGGGCATCAATGTAGGAGAATCTATAATAGAAGGGCTTGGCGCAAGAGTGCTGTTATCTAATGTGCATCTTTACCACCTCACCCCTACTATGTTTTTGCCGACAAGCTTTTTGAAATACAGATCTGTCTGTGTGGGTCCTTCTAGTCTGATGGCAAAATTGGATGTTGCTAATAATTTAATACTGAAGGGCATCAATGTAGGAGAATCTATAATAGAAGGGCTTGGCGCAAGAGTGCTGTTATCTAATGTGCATCTTTACCACCTCACCCCTACTATGTTTTTGCCGACAAGCTTTTTGGGGAAATCATATCACCAACCGCTAATTTAGGACACTGTGTGCTAGAGTAGTGTAGGGAGGGGATCTAAATACATGATAACAAGTGAATAAATGTTTTCAATATTTTAATTATTTGTTTAATTTATGCAAATTTATAATTTTGCCACGACAATGGATCCTATTAATTAAATGTGGTCCATAGTCATTGTTTATGACTAAGAGATTCAGACTATTCCCTGATTAAATATCCAATACAAATCATCTAGGAGAGTGGAATCCAAACTTTTTTTAAGGACCTATTACACATTGCCGAGACTCTTGGAGGGTCCCTTAATAATGTTGAGGCTCCAAATGCTTTTTCTGATTGATGTTGAACAACTGCAAAGCACTTTAAAAAGCGTGGTCTATGCAATTTTAAACAATGAAATATAGTGTCTGCATACATCTGAACTAGGTTGACCCTCAGTTACTACCTTCAAAAACATAGTAACACTGGGCTTTATTAAATGCCATGAAAATTGCAACAGTTACAGATCGATTTGATTGAACAAGCCCGCAATTACCTGGTCGAAGGCCTAAACCGTAAACCATGAACCAGTACGTAGCATTTCAGGGCATGATCATGATCCATTAAGCAAGCCCCTAAGTTACGATTTAGAAACAGTCAATAGTAAATGAGACTGTCATCATGACATCAGTAAAACATGGCGGTTAAACGTCAATCAGTGTTTAGACGTCCGATATGAGTTTGAACTCGCAAACCAGAAATGTACAAAGTAATAAAAATGACTGACGATACTGTTCTAGTCCATGTGGGTGGCCTGATATGTATTACCTTGATTCCCGAGAATGATATAACACGGAAATTAAAGTCCAGTATTGTGTTTTTATTGGCTTTTATAGTGTTACGAACAGGTGTTTAACCACCTTGCGAGTCATCTCTAGTACTCGTAGAAGTTTTTGCTACTTTTGCCATTTACGGGTTTGAAGGCAATTGCGGGCTTGGGGAATTGTTGCACTTAAATCGCCCGATTGTAACATTTACAGGCTTGAAAGATCAAAGGCTTATATGGGTCGGAGTTACGATATTGACAACCACAGGGATTTTCAGCCTGTAGCTCGGTAACAGATTGCGGGTAGCTAGAGGCGGCCAATTGAATATCAGTATGTTTTACAGGCTACATTACGGGCTTCAATAATTGCATTTTGACAATTTCATAGGCCTCATAGTATTTGAAGTCCAATTCAAACTTTTTATCTCTTCTCTGATCCTTGTAATTAGTGAATTGTTAATTAACTAATGTTTTATTAATTTGATTTCACAATGTTTTGTAATCCTGGATAGTTTGTAGAGTAAAAGTTCATGTATCACATCTTGTGTATGTCTTAGTTAGGAAATCTAATATATTAGTTTGACATCATCCTTGAGTACTGACTAAGTTCATACCAATATATAAAAAATAGAGATTAACTGAAGTGACAGCTCTGAACTATAGTGATGGACAGTGGGCAATACAATGTCAACCACTACTGCCAAGATAGTAGGATTGTCCATGGTTCCCACTGCTCAGCAAGGTCTGTTATGTGAATTATTGATTAAGACATTTTGTTCAATGTAAGAATTCAGAAGCACGGATTAGACAGTGAATAAGTAAAACACAATATACGTTCCTGGCCATTCATCCATCTTTAAATACTGTGGCACAAATCAGTTATTTATGTTGTTACGATAAATATTTTACATATATTTTGCATATTATACTGTGAAAATACTGTGCACTTTCTACAATTTGCATCTTTTCAACTTAATAGTAAGTACATATAAGTACCAGATAAAACAGCATTTTTATGCAATTCATTTTTATTGAAAAATGATTTAAAAGAAGAGTCTAAATAGCCTGGGAGACCTCACTTCTGCACACTAAGGGTTGTGAAAAAGCAACAATGGTAATGCCCAGCCATAATCTAGGGAGTTTACTGTTGGTTTGGTAGATTATGACATTGGGTCTTGACTTATTGTGTTTTTACACATCTAAGTAGGAAATAATGTAACAATTTATATGGCATTTAGCAGCTGTATTTAAGTACTTACTATACACTCAACTGTTTATAGTTATAGTGAATTCTTGTATTTATCAGGAAGTTACCATTTTATGATGTGAAAAAAAAGTCAGAAGACGAAAATAAGTCTTCAGAGCTGTGTTTTGTGTCCAAAAAATGTCATCCCACCTGACAGATAGTTTTTTTTTTGTTTTTTTTTAGCGTTGTACAGTCGTTTCGACACTCTGTGACCTTATGGACCATGACACACCAGAACATCTTTATGTCCATAGCCATGCTGATCCATTTGGTATTCATGGCAGATATACTGTTACTTACTTAAAACAGGCACATAACATTACAATAAAACTTATACCTATATTAAAAACTCTCATTTGGTTCTCGAATGCTGTCTCTGCATAAGATGCTGTCATATCGTTTAATGCGAATGGCTGAGGGGTAGATATTTGAGTTGAACAATATCACTGTCACAAAGTGGAAAAATGGTGCATTGCGTATGCATCATGTTTATGAAATAACTTATATTGACACTCACACAAACAATATTTAAGATGGTTGATTGACAGGTCACTTCTATATTTAGATTCCTTGGCAAACTTTTTATGAAAAGAAGTAAAAAAATAAAAATGACATATTTTTAAGTGTAAATGGTGGTGACGAATACAGTAATGAATTCAGACTCTGTACTGAGGATTTCTAAGGCTAAAGTTTAGATAGAATATGTCATCATTATTGGTTTCAATCAACAATGTTTCTATAGGCAATTATATCTATATACTTAGCTGGTTTATCTTTTTTCTCAAGACCGTCTTGGACACAGAAACTATCTTAACAAGAAAAATTATAATAGTGCATATCTGTTTGCACTTTTAGGACATGGATAGTTTAGTTAATGTATCTGTCTAGTAAAGGAGTAACAATCTTTGGAAGCTGAGATGTAAAAGATTGATATTAATAGTGAAGTAGGCCACTAGAAGGTATGATCATGAGGCTGAAGCTCAAATATTTTGGCCATATCATGAGACGGCAGGATTCCCTAGAAAAGACTCTAATGCTGGGAAAGATTGAAGGCACAAGAAGGGGACGACAGAGGCGAAGATGGATAGATGAGGTCACTGAAGCAATGAACATGAACTTGAAGGAGCTCAGAGGGGCAGTCCATAGAGTCACAGAGGGTCGGACGCGACTGAACAACTAAACAACAACAACAAGGCCACTACATATAGCTACATGATTTATTTAATACATGAAAGTTTTTTTAAGCAAAATTTTGCAGATTATGATGATTTTAAGGTTCCCCGAGGGAGCTCAGTTCAAAACATTCTAATTATCTGGGTTCGTGTTCACATATACATCACATGCTCAACAATATTTAGGGTAAAAGCAATATCATGGGCGTGTGTCAGCCGACGCCTAGCGCATCATATTTTCAGGAGGCAGCAAAACTGCATGAACTTACCTAGGAAATGTCATAGAATATGCACAGAAATGTCTATATGCAGAGAATATTCTGTCTTTCAGTGTACCTGGCACTTTCTGACTTGTTATATATTTACATAAACACATATACATTTTTAATTCTCTATGTAGGTTGGTGATAAACTTATGAGTGGGATATAGCAAGAGGAAATGAGGAGAAGTAACTGGATTGTTGTTGGTGAAAAAACCTAAAAAGGCCTAGGGCAGTTTAAAACCTAAATATACCCCTGATATATATTATAATTCGATGTGGACGCCGACAAGATGGCCTGTTTAATCTTGCAAATGAAGAAAATAGAAGTAGCAGTAGCAGAAAATAGGAGAGGTTACCAATAGGCATCATACTATCCCGTGTTTCTATTGGTTAGTACAAGGTGCCTATGTTGGCACCGCTGGGAGTGAGGACGCCATTTTTCTTTAAATAATATAAATCTGTATGTGTATAGAATGAATCAATGTAATGTGCGTTTATGATATAAGCAGCCTGTATTAGATTAGGGAAACTTCCATATACCTTTAATAAACAAGATGTTACAAATTAAATGTATATTATTTAAAAAACAACCCTGCTGCTAAGAGATTTGAGGATGAAACTTATGAGAAAAAGAAAGCAAGAGGGATAATTCAGCACCCATTAATACATTTATTTTGTAATGAAGCAAAGTGATTACACAGAATAACTTTTTATATTTATATAACCAATACACAGAATAACTTTTTATATTTATTGTTCCACAATCAGACTTCTCCGATCCTCCGCGGTGAATGCCACAGCTGCTCATGCAAGGTGATGGCTGCACACCCCTCCCATCGGGTATCTGTCTGATCCCATCAGTCCAACAATCTGCTGTATCATTATCACAGGGGGGGTCTTTCTGAAGCAAACTCATGGTCCGCATATTCCTTTGTGCTCTCACCAGTGTGACAAGTAGCATCCAGCAGGCAGTACTCTGTTATTTCCATTGAGAACCTACAATTACCTACCACAAGCAACACTTCAGCTTGTTTAACAGATTACACGGGAAATTCAGTGGATGGGAAGAATGACGAGGTACAGAAAGATCTATCCTATTCCTGGACTAGATTGCAAGAGGAAATGCTCATTTTAAAGGAAATTGTCCCTGATAAAGTGTTTTTGTAAATACTTAAAAAAATGGAATCTATATTGTATTAAACAAAAACATATAATAATCAAGACATTTACATAAAGCTAGATTTTAATTAGAAAAATAAATGTTGCTGGTGAAGGTTGCATGTATGAGAGAGGAATTTACATTCTAGCAGCAGCAGTGTTTGCATTTATCCTTCCAAGCTACTTACTTATGAGCGTGTGTGAGGAAAGGGAGTAGGAGTCAAATACTAAAACTCCAATGATTTAGCAAAACACAATCTCCCTCTTCCCCCATCCCTCTCACCACTGTTCACTATACAGTGCCTTGCAAAAGTATTCACCCCCTTGGCATTTTTCGTGCTTTGTTGCCTCACAACCTGGAATTTGGATTATTTGAGGATTTGCATCATTAAATTTACAGAACATGCCCACAACTTTTTTTTTTTTCATTGAGAATAAAACAACAAATAGGACAAAATAACAAAAAAGTAAATCTGCATAATTATTCACCCCCGTAAAGTCAATACTTTGTAGAGCCACCTTTTGCGGCAATCACAGCTCCAAGTCGCTTTGGATAAGTTTCTATGAGCTTGCCACATCTTACCATTGGGTCCATTCCTCCTTGCCAAACTGCTCCAGCTCCTTCAAGTTGGATGGTTTGCGCTTGTGAACAGCAATCTTTAAATCTGACCACAGATTATCTATTGGATCGAGGTTTGGGCTGTGACTAGGCCATTCCAACACATTTACATGTTTCCCCTTAAACCACTCAAGTGTTGCTTTAGCAGTGTGTTTAGGGGGTCATTGTCCTGCTGGAAGGTGAACCTCCGGCCTAGCCTCAAATCACGCACAGAGTGGTACAGGTTTTGCTCAAGAATATCCCGGTATTTAGCACCATCCATCTTTCCCTCAACTCTGACCAGTTTCCCAGTTCTGGCTGTTGAAAAACATCCTCACAGCATGATGCTGCCACCACCATGTTTCACTGTGGGGATGGTGTTCTTTGGGTGATGTGATGTGTTGGGTTTGCGCCAGACATAGCGTTTTTCTTTGATGGACGAAAAGTTAAATTTTAGTCTCATCAGACCAGAGCACCTTCCTCCATATATTTTGCGAGTCTCCCACATGCCTTTTCGCAAACTCAAAACGTGCCATATGATAGATGTGATGGTGCTCCTGGGGATCATCAAAGATTTGGATATTTTTTTATAACCTAACCCTGACTTTTCAACAACATTGTCCCTTACTTGTTTGGAGAGTTCCTTGGTCTTCATGGCAGTGTTTGGTTAGTGGTGACTCTTGCTTAGCTGTTGCAGCCTCTGGGGCCTTTCAAAAAAAGGTGTGTATATGTAATGACAGATCATGTGACACTTAGATTGCACACAGGTGGACATCATTTCACTAATTATGTGACTGCTGAAGGTAATTGGTTGCACAAGAGCTTTTTATGGCCTTCATAACATACGGGGTGAATTCATACCCACATGCCAATTTTCTGTTTTATATTTCTAAAAAATAGTTTTATGTATATATTTTTCTCATTTCACTTCAAAAACATTGAACTTAAGGCTATAATGTAACAAAATGGGTAAAAAGTCAAGGGGGTGAATACTTTTGCTAGGCACTGTATAAGAAAATGCCCTCAGGCTCTAAGCTATCAGGAAGTAACCAAGTCAGACAAGATGGAAACTTTCTATACATATATATAACAGTCAACAGAAATTAAGATTATTTTCTAAAAATGTTTATATTCTCATGGTTTACACAGCTGCTAATGTTATTTTATTAAAAACTTTATAAATGTGAGTTATAGTGGTAATTTGAACATGATTTGTCCACAGTGGTGCATAATAATATAATATACGGGGTATTGTAATACATCAGCATTATTATTCGGCTCTACATATTTTCAGTATTTCTGTGACAGCATCAAGGAAGATATGATGAAAAGTGAAGAGAGAGAAAGAAGAAAAAGGGGGAAAGTTAGAGGGAGTGAAAGAGAGAGTAAGAGAGAAGGTAAAGAGTAGAAGACGGAAAGAGAGAAAGCCTAAGGAAGCATAAAACCTAAATACACTTATGACTTTGACAATGACTAAGAGCATAATTAATCAGGAAAAACCTCATAAAGCTGTTTTTTAATTGGGGAAAAAAGGCAAATTTTGATTACTCTGCAGGATTGTGGAGGAATTCATGACACTACATCATCTTGTGTACAGAACCTGAGAAAATATGAATGGAACAGAAGTTGTCATAGCAACCCTAGAAGCTTATTAACACTTTTCAGTCGATTTTATGTAACTAGGCAACTTGTAGAAATATATATTTAATACCATTTTGTACAGGTCCCATTTATTAGTTCCAAGATGGAAAATTACTTATTGAATAAAGTGAAGGGGATGCTCCCACGGAAAATAGTCTGTGAAGGTAATGGGGAAGATAGTTTAGAGGGACTCTGTGACCCCAACAAGTTGGTTTCTTCTTAACGAGCATTAAAAACTATACATTGTACATTGTGAGATAATTTGTGGTTCTTGATAAGAAAAGGGGAGGTGTATCTAATTGCATTATAACACTGAGGGTAGATAAGCACACTGTGTAACAAATGATTACATAAAAGAAGCACATTAGTATTAGTATAGGAACTAATACTATAGTATGGCACAATGATGTATATCTCAAGAATGTTTTGCCTTAGTAAAGGAATCCTATGGACGTACGTAGTTAAGGTAAAGGGATTTTGACCGGGCTAGTAATAGGATGGGAAGTTTTAGTTGTCGGCCAATTGGTAAGGGTATAATGTAAGGGGTTGATGTTAAGGGGTAGGGTTGGTTATGTAAAGCTTTATTTAATAGTTCTCTTTTCTTTTTAACTCAGTAGGTTTTATCACCCTCACATCTCCTCTCCCACCCTTCCCTTTTCTACCCTGGTACAGCAGTTATGCCTCCTTGGATCATCGGCAGAATATCTAGTATGGTGGTCTTGTCACAGTTGGTTGGCGCAGGGTGCTTGCCCACAGAGAGGTGTTGGCATCAGGGTTTGCTCATGAGGTATCGGTACTCTTGGGGCATGGGGTCCCCTCGAGTTGAGTTTATGGGTGGGCAAGCACCTCGTCTTTTTTTCTTTTTACCTGTTAAGTAATTCATTAATAAAAGAGCTGCAACCTTTAAAATCCCAATTTATGTGTGTTTGTATTTATTGCTGGTTATCACTGTTTGAGAATCTATATTTACTATGCCACAGTCATGTATAGATAGTTTTAGTGCTCGTTTAGCGTAACTTTAAAACTTGATTTTGAGGTAAGAAGATTAAGAAGTCAACAATGCTACAAAACAGCTTCAGCTCAGCTGCTGTATACCTTAGTAAGCTTAGCCCTAAGTTTATGTCTCTAATCTAGATACACAGAGTTCTTTCACATGGTCTGAATTGTTTTTTACTTACCATACTTTCACTGACCTCCCTGTACTGCTTCCATACCATTCAAGCCTATAACCTTGTCTTCCCGGTGAGTCTTTCTAGTACTGATGAATTGTGCGCTTTCAGAAAACTTGAAGGAGCTCTGAACAATCTAGACTCTGAATGCTATGTACTTTTGCGTGTCCAATAAAGGTTTTCACCTATTGTCCTATCTCCAAAGGTTGTGTATATACAATGTACATGCCTACGCCTTCAAGAAAGAAATATAACGTCTAAAGTTATTTTGTATATAAAAGTGCATGTTTTAAATATTCAAAAAAAAACGTAAAAGTTAGCACAAAATCTCTGCACGACACATACTAAAGTATTACTGCCTGACAAACTTAAGGTCATACAGGTGTAGAGTGCACATTGGCTAAATTACCTCTCAGTTGTTCCACTTTGGAAGGATGATCCCTCTTTTCATAGGACATCATCCCCACTTCACCCCTCTTTTTCCCCTTGCCTCCAAAATGCCCTACTTTTTAATGAAAGTCCCATACTTAAAGGTATATGCAAGTGAGCTTGGTTATGAATGCATCCTGTAGAGGGGAATTAGTAGTGTATGACTACATTTAGTTGCATGCACTATGTTTTTTTAGCTTTGCATTATAAAAACTATTGAAGGTGATGTTAACATCCCCAGGATTGAGCTAGGCTTCTCAGGGTACGATTTACTAAAAGTGTACCCTTTCCATGTGAGCATGTCAGCTTTGCAGCCAATCAGCAATGATGTATGCGGCCAGCATAGATGACTACTACACTGGGTCCTTAAAGGGCCATAAATCAATATTCAGGTAAAAATGCTTGAGCAGTTACACAGTTGTTTTTTAGACATACACCCTCTCCTTGATAAATTCTGACAAATTATAATTGTTCTGAAATCAAACATTTCAGCTTCATCTTCCTATTCTAATTTGTCTTTTAGGCGAATGAGCATTTATGCTTGATTTATGGCCCTGCAATGACCTGCAACGTTTGAGAAAGAGAAAGGTTTGTGCATTTGTCTGTGTGAGTGAGTGCATGCAATTCACTAGGGCTGGGAAAGATCTCAGAGCCTGGGTTAGGTAATGGGGTAATTCACTGGGGCTGGGAGTGATCTCAGGGGCAATTCACTGGGGCTGAGGGAGAGGTGATGGGGTAAATCACTGGGGCTGGGGGGTTACTGGGGCAAATCACTGGGGCTGGGGGAAGTTTCACCGGGGATGTAGATAAAACAGTTAATGAAGGGACACAGACCTTGTTCTGGGTATTACAGAAATCTAAAGGAAAGCTGCAGCTCAAATCACAGACCAAAAAGATACAATGTGTTAGTCATGCTAATTTCAGCTGGGATTTTCAGAGGGTGTCAACATTGATAGAAAACAGTTTGCAAATGGAAGAAATTCAGCAAAATATAGGGTAACTTTAAATGTTTATTTTGGTATTTTTTCATGCAAACAATTTTTTTTCATACACTACTAATTCTCCTCTATCAGATGCATTCATAATCCAGCTCACTTGTAGATACCCTTAAGGGCAAACTTCTCTTTTTCCGAAATATGCCTCTTTCTTCGGTTGCTTCTCTTTTCTCTCAATATGAACAACAGAACCCCAGAGTGTCAGTTCTAAAATATAAAAGTCCAAAGGGTGTAGTCTACATATATTAAATGTGTGTATCTCTAAAACTTAGAGTACAGAATGTCTGCAACACTATCTAATACATATATATATATATATATATATATATATATATATATATTGTAACAGAGTGAAGCAAACAATGCCCCTAGAGGTGGGTTTAATTAAAGAGGCTGAAAGATTTATTGGAAGAAAGAGTTAACTCCAGGCAGTGATCAGAGGCTAATTGAAGCCCAGCTGTGGATTGCCTTTAAGACAACAGCAGAGAGATGAGTGGAGTCTCCTGCAATTAGGGTCTGTTTGGCCTAGCAGAGTGAGGCCAGTGAGAGTGAAGGCCTCAGACTGAAGAAAGCTAAGAAGGATGCTTGTATGTATCTGACAGTGAGAAGAAAGCAGTATTTTTTACTTTGTCTGCTGGAAGCAGAAATTGTGACAGGCTGAGAGGAGCCTGAAAGTCTACAGTCTGGAGTAAAAAGGCTGTTTGGTTTGGACTGCAGCAGTTTGCACAGCTCAGAGAGCAAACTGAGAAGTCTGCAACAGGGATTGCTGGAGCTGCAGAGAAAAAGGATTTGCGCCACAAGAGCATTTACAGGGGAGACTGTTTGCTGCAGAAGAGAGGATTTGCAGAGGAGCTGCTGCAAGGTTTTTGCCACACAAGTTTACAGAGAAAACGGATTGATACTATCCCAGAGTTGGGAGAAAAGCCTGGAGAGAAAAGCCTGTGGAATGAGGTACCATTATTGAGACTGTTATAATATACCCCAGGGAGAAGTCTGTGAATTTAACAGATTTTAGCCTTCACCGAAAGAGGGTATTAAGGGTCCCTGGAGGTTGGGGTATCTGGAGAGTAGGGCGGGCCAGAACCCCACCCTATTGTGAGAAATTGAAAGACGACTGTTCAAAGAGTGGACTGTATATTTTTACCTGAAGGCCGAGAAGCGGATTCAGGGCTAGTAAGGGTGTTCCTGATGTTAAGTTTATGCAGAATTGTATTTTATGCTGGAGAAAGCTATTTCTTTTGTATTTTGGACTTTTTAATAAAAAGTACAAAAAAAGAATCTTGGAATCTCTGCTGTTTATATGTATCTTAAAGGAGAAAACAGTCACCAAAGGCCACATTACCACAATATATATATATATATATATATATATATATATATATATATATATATATATATATACACACACACACACATGACAGGCAGTTCACCTCTATAGACATGTTATATTATGAGGGCTCTTTGTTTTTGCTGGTGTCTCAGAAGTAAATGACAGGTGCATTGATTTTAATAATAATCATTTTTCCAGGGAGCCACTTAGACGGCGATGTGACTTTATTATTCTGTCATTGAGATTCCTAGGTAAGTTTCACCATCTAACTACTCTAGCATAACACGGTTATACAATAACATGCCTGAACATGCATCACTACACAGCTACTACACACTTGTATTAATAGAATAATGTCCGGTGTCTGACCAAAATTAACATGACATACTATTAATAATGGTAATTGAGTATTACATTCAATTCAGCTGTGGACAGGGGCTACCAGCAACGAGATCTTGGATTTCCAGCCCATTGACTCGCATGCCATTGATTAATAATCTTTCATGCACAAATCGATTAGTTGTAGAACTGAATATTCCATTCTATACTTCAGCTAATTTAATGGACAGGACTTCCAAGTGGACTCATGTTTAGGAAACAAGATGGGGTAATTGACATTTTCTGGAAAAAGTAGTCAGGTATATGGTATATACACTGTTTCATATTTTATTATATCAATATTAACTAAATGCTGTGGTTGATACTGACCTTGGAGGTTCCCTATGGGATATCATAAAAATATATTTGTTTTTACTGCTAATATTATGACAGGTTTGCTTTGCAATGCAACAGTGGGACCTATTCTCTTATGGTAGCGCAGCACAGGCAGCAGCAGTGGCGTGAGAATCCGCTAGATGGCGCTGCAGATATTTCGGTGCCATATCAAAGGGTCAAGGCTTAGGTAAACTGTTAGGGTTAGGGTGAGGGTTGGGGTTTAGTTTAAGGCTTAGGCTAACATTATAAGCTTAAAACTTCTCTCACATATCGGCAGCTCTAATATGTGAGCTCCTGGCATTCCTAGGTGCTGACATGTGAGCTCCTGGCATTCCTAGGTCTCCCATCCAAGTACTGACCAGGCCCAACCCTGTTTAGCTTCAGGGTGGTGTGACCTCTTGGTTCCCTGACTGGAATGGAACCCAAGTCGCAGTGGTGAAAGCATTGAATCCTAACCACTGGACCCTCAAATAAAGTACATAAAAGTAAATAGATACACAGGGGTAATATATACCTAGTAACATCCATGCTTGTGTATAAAATGTTCCTCCTTCCTAAATACAGCAGCAAATATACATCTATACTATGTGAATGTAGCACCTAAAGCTACCACTTTTAATGAAAATGACCCCCTTTATGAGAAAGTAGCAAAAAAAATAAGCTCAATAATATGGAACCCTTCCGTAAAGAATAACTGCCCATAAAAATATAAAGGTTATGTTTATTTTGTAATTATTATTATTATATTTGCTGTATTTTTTAAAGGATTTCAGCTATTATTAAGTTTTATTATTTAAACATCTATACGGATCGCTACCTTGTAGTGGGAAAGGGGCTTGTATATCTCAATAAAGCTGTGAGCTATATTATGTAGGGTCACCCAAGATGGGCAGGTCATAGCAGAGAGGACAGACAAATCGTGTTCCACTGGAGAAGGAACCGACAACCCATTCCAGTATCTTTGCCAAGAAAACCATATGGATAAGCACAACCAGAAACACAGATAGATATGCCCGGCATGTTGTGTCCATATGGTCACTAAGAGTTGGACAGGACTGAACAACAACAACAATATGAAACAAAGTTTTGACCACATTGGCCATTTGGGTTGAAACAGCGTAAAATAAAAATACATGTCAGATGTCACCATACCAGTCATCTGTCTTCTGATAATAATTTTCTTATATTATCCATCCAGCCAACACATATTTAAGACTTTACATCAATATCTATCAGAATAATCATCGATATACCTGACAAAAAAATAAAAATCTATTTATGCATGATTTATTGAAAATAATAATAAGCATAAAGTGAATTATGTGTTCGTCTACCGTACAAAACTTAATCGCTGCCTGAAAACTGATGATACAAAAACTATTACGTTTCTCATAATTATGTTTGCTGTATTTACGGGAGGAACAATGCAGTGCCCAGGGTGGTTTTAATTACAATCAAGTGCAAGGTGATTGAAGTTTTAATAAGAAATCTAGCACTTAGAAGACATTACATGCAAAATTATCATGAAGAACTATCACTAATGAGCAATATCTTCTCAGGGTGTACTCTGCAGCACTTTGATACCCAGAAACTTTGAATGATGATGAACATTAATTAGTAGGAATATTCTATTACTGCGAGCAGACATTTCTTTTCAGTTGAAACCAACTCAAAAGCCATTTAAATAGTTATTTTTTTTAGAATTAAAGGCCAATTGTATTTTTAGAAAATTTCACGTTTGTGAAGTATGTAATAAATTACCAATATTAGGAGCTATATAAACCATTAACATAAAAGCATTTTTAGAAAGAAATCTTAATTTTTGAGAAAAAAGATTTTTCAAAAACTAATTTCTAAACCCATATACTCTTACAATACTGCAACAAAATGTAGCAATTGATTGTGTTTGTGTGTCTAGAAGTAGCAGTGTCACATGTGTGTGTTTGTGTCATTCAGTCGTGTCTGACTCTCTGTGACCTCATGGCAAAGATACTGGAGTGGGTTGCAAGTCCCTTCTCCATTGGGCCACAGAATACAGTTATTGGTATTCCTAGGTTGTCTCCGATCCAAGTACTGACCAGGCCCAACCCTGCTTGGCTTCAGGGTGGTGTGATCGCTTAGTTCTCTGTCTGGAATGGAACCCAGGTCGCAGCAGTAAAAGTACTGAATCCTAACCACTGGACCACCAGGGAACCCAGCAATGTCACATACTATTGCTATAGTCTAATTGAGATAAACCAGTCATACTGAAAGAGTTGAATTCCAAATAAATAATTAAGGATAAAATCATTATTTTACGTCTTAGCAAAAATACCCTTATTAAGAGTGTGCTAATACACAGCCTGTGTTATGCTAAATTCCTTAAATCACCACTTTATTACTTTTACAGGTAAAGCTCATATGTTTCTTTTACTGCACATAACCTATTAAAATAATATGCAGTGTAAAATAACTAACAAATAACATTTTGTGTTAGCTTTTACACTGTCTGTTTTATGCTCAAGTAGAGCTGCATATCTTTTTCTACCTGTGTCTATTAGGAGTGTAGCCAGCTCTGTCTGTGTGCTGGACTAAAAATAAAGTCTGACCAGTGTCGGTTCTGCTCCAGACTGAGGATGCTCAGTAAAGGGGGTGGATCTATGATGGCTCAGGCACTGTAACTGGGCGGGGCTTTGTGGCAGCTGCAAGCATGTTACAATAGAGCTGTTACCTCTGTGTTTCATATTGGTTGATATAATTTTTGATGCATTTAAAGATATTAAAGTGAAACATCTACTTTGTCACATTGTCGCTGAATTGTTACTTAAAACCCAAAAAATCACTTATAAATGTTTTTTTTTAATTTGTGACATCTTGCTGTATTATCTACTTATTAGTGGGAACTGGTAATCTGAAGAATCCCCATCCATTATCTGGCACCTATGGAGATTGGTAGATGTCGGATAAATGTAGTTTCTGGTTGCTTGATAGTTACTATTAAAAGAGGCATAGATTAGCTGCACATAGGTGGCTCTGCTAAGTATACTTGTCAGTGAGGGCTGTTCTAGCAGCAGCAGCTTTCACTCCTCACTTACACACAGGTACGTTCGGCTGGAGGGTGCGGTGCTGATCCCAGAGAATGTAACCCCAACACCGCCCTGGCTCAGTCACTCATGCCTATCGACTTCCAGGTAAAATTGAATTGCAGAGACGTACAGTGGATGAAAACTAGGTGCCTGTAAGCATTATGTGGCATGACAACCTGGCTCCTGGCATTTGTTGATCCCTGTACATTTATTTTATTTTTTTAAAGGACAATATTCAATTTGTTTTCTGGTTAACTGAGAGTCTACTGTATTATTAAATGATTAGTACAAACAGAAATAATGGACTCCTTTCCCATTGTAATGGTGCAGCCCAAGGCCCTCATTCAATTGCGATTTGGACAATTGAATAGGGCTCTAAATAAGCACATAGCTTATTTTTTTTAAAGAAGTTTTTAGTTAGTGAAAGCCTTGCTTTTGGATAGATGCTTAGGGCCTCATTCAATTGTGATCTGGCCAATTGAATAGGGCTCGATATAACCACATTGCATATGTTTTTTTTACAGAAGTTTTTAGTTAGTGAACTTCTATCCAAAATCTCTAACTAACTAAAAACTTCTGTAAAAAAAATATGCTGTGTGCTTATTTAGAGCCCTATTCAATTGGCCAAATCGCAATTGAATGAGGCCCTTACTAACTAAAAACTTATTTAAAAAAAATGTTATGTGCTTATTTAGGCCCTCATTCAATTGCAATTTGGCCAATTGAATAGGGGTCTAAATAAGCACATAACATATTTTTTTAAATAAGTTTTTACTTAGAAAACCTCTATTCAAAAGCAAGGTTTTCACTAACTAAAAACTTATTTAAAAAAAATATGTTATGTGCTTATTTAGAGCCCTATTTAATTGGCCAAATTGCAATTGAATGAGGCCCATATGTTCACATCCACAATACAAGCCAGAAAAAAATTGCAATTTTGCAGTATATGAGAATATACCACACATATGCAATTAAGCGATTAATATTTTGTTTTTAACACCTTTTCTTATAATAAACATCTCTTGTGAATTAGCAAATTAGCATCTCTGTACAAAAAAAAAAATCTGTGTCGAGTAACAGTGCACAAACTGCTCGCTGGTCTGCTATTTCTGCAATGTCTAGACAAGTGTTTTCCAAACAGGTTCAGTCAATGAACCTCTGCACTCCAAAATTACTGATTTAACTGATGGATCATGAAATGGTTTGAGGCCTTTTGAGGACTTCCTGATGAAACATTACAAATGCAATACAAATTGCTCAATCAGCAAAATGCATATGTAATTTTTAAAGTGAACTGTATTAGTCATTCTGTTTTTTAAGATTAAATTATCTCTGTATTTTTTATTTTAAAGATATATGGGAGTTTTCCTGTTTTTAACCTTGATTTCAACACATGCTGCTTACGGTATATCAGAAATATCCATTACATTGATTTATTCTTTGCATATACAGAATTATATTATTTAAAAAAATGGTTTCCACACCCCCAGAGGTACCTACATAATCACCTCATACTAACCAATAGAAAAACTGCATTCCAGTATGTTTTGTTTTTTTACCCTATACTAATCTTCAAGCCGATAACTGCTTACTTGTGGTGGGAACAAAATACTATACATCCCATGATGCTTTGCTGCAGAACTGAATCCCCAGACATTGCAACAATGTTGTAGATGCCTCTTATTGGCCACAATGAATTATTAATTTTATGCTAATTTAGTTTGGATTTCCAGGGGCATTCCTGCACAGAATTGACTGCCAGAAAACTGAAGAAATTGGCAAACTTTAGGGTAAGCTTATTAATGTTTATTTTAGAATTTTTTTCATGCAAAAAAAATATTTGCATAAATTACGGATACTCCTCTATCAGATGCATAATCCATGAGACTTCTGTGGAACTGCTTAAGTCCATGTAATCCTCAACGCAAAACGATTCCTCGATGTTAGAGCTTATAACATTAACAGATATATATATATATATATATATATATATATATATATAAAAAGGTTTTAGAACTTAATCGTGTTATTTACATTTGTGTAACTTACGCTGAGTTTTTATTACCCAGAATGCTTTTCCCTTCTGATACTGTACCATATCTCCCAACATTTACAATAGCCAGAGGAGGGCAATTATAGTCTTGCAAACTTATGTGACTGTTAGGTAGTGTCATTACTATTCCTTATGATGTATAAACTAAGGTTTACATGCACAGATCTCCATTCAGACAAATTTTGAAGAGTCGACACTCCAGGCTTCCATTTTTTACAAAACTCTTTGGGCCTCATTCTATTATCGGCCGTAAATCGGCCGTAAGGCTGCGATTCCTTGCGAGGGTTCAGTTAACTCGCGATTCTATTATACGGCCCCGCAAGGATCTCCTTTTACGGCCGGCCGCATATCTTGGAACCGGCCGTAATCTGTGAAATATAAAAACTGAAAAATAAATTCAAGCCTGCACTGTACAGCTCTGTAAATGCTAGGGATCATATTGGGGGACATGAGGATTAAAAGGAACCCACTCTCAAGCTTGCACATCTGCCCAAACCCGAGTTCAAATTAACTGTTTATTTGCCGGCTGCGGCGTGGGTGTGTCTGAAGTGCTCCAAGCACTCTGGACTTTTTACATGGATATTTTACGGATATTAAAAAACAAATATTTTACGGATTTGAGTATAGGGTAATTATGTGCTATTTTTTCTAACACCTAAAATCCCTTTATAGTCTTCTCAAAGTGCAGGATGGCTTTATTTGAGCTATTTTATGTGCTTAATTGGTGCTAGCGAGACCTTTTTCCTGCAAGTAACTGCGGCTCGCTTTTAGCCTTGCAGAGAGGGTTCCCGGAGCAATTGAATTGCAAATCTCTTGCGGCCGTTTTAGATCAAAGGCTTTCCTCTGGCGCGAGCGGCCGCAAGAGATAGCAAGGCACCGGCCGCAAGCCTGCCGGAATCCCCGGCCGTAAGGGAATAGAATGGCAGAATAGCTTGCGGCCGGTCCTTGCGGCCCCGCAACGGCTGCGGCCGATAATAGAATGAGGCCCTTTGAGAATAACAGTAGGATCCAGAGAAAGTAGGACTTGGTCCAGGCTGGAAAATAGGGATTTGCCCTTAACCATTTGGACAAGCAAAACATTACAATGTAGTGCATTTTCAATGTTTCTTACAGTGAATGTGTCAAATATGGGACTTTCCTTCAAAAGAGAGACATTTGGAAAGCTATGAGGGACAGAAGTCTATCTACTAAAAAAAGGACAGTGCATACTAAAAGATATGTGATACTATATGTAGACTGGAAAAGCATTGTGGGTTACTGTACTAATGTGGTGAGGATAATGTCAAAAACTCACACCCACTGAGTTCATTTTGGCTTGTGGTGTAAGTCTCCAACCCTGACAAATCAAGCAAAGCAAATGTAATAATAATCATATAGCAACTAGCGAATTGCCCGTCAAAAAATGACGGCAATCAAATTGTAACTGAGCTAATGCTGTTTGGTGTATATAATGTGGCTGATTTAGCGTCCTTCGTTTTCTATGTCGTGCAACTTTTACGGAATATGCGCAGCTGTTTGGTGGTGTTTTGCGTGTTTCTGGTGGTGTTTTGCGTGTTTAGGGACCTTTAGCCTCGTTTTCGTTTTGTTCGGCGGCCATTTTTTCTCTCGCTTAGGTGATTTTCTCTAAACTCCGAAATGTGTGGTTAAATGGAGGTGTAACTTCACTTGCAGAGGTCCTCGGTGCCCCCCCTTACCGTGAGTAACCTTTTTATGTGTTTGTTGTTTGTATTTATTGTGTTTGTAATGTTTTTGGGGTGGCACGGGTTGTGTCCTTGTTTTTTAATCTCGTAGTTGTTTTTCTGCAAATACGTAGGTGTTTGGTGGTGTTTTGCGTCTTTAGACTGCTGTAGCCTCGTTTTCGTTTTTTTCGGCGGCCATCTTTTCTCTTGCTTAGAGAATTTTTTTGTGTCTAAACTCTTTTAATTTGACTTAAATTGAGGTGTAACTTTACTTTTCGAGGTCCTGGATGCTCCCTCTTCCTGTAAGTAAGCTTTTTATGTATTTGTTGTGTGTATTTGTTGTATTTTTCATGTTTTGATGTGAGCGTGTTGCAAATGTAATAATAATCATATAGCAATGTTTAATATATTTAGTTTCAGCTGTTCAATCACGTATACGCATAAAGTTTGTATAGAAAAAATATGTATTTTCCTCTGTTAACATTCCTCTAAATCAACACGTACAATGAACCAACTGAAACCATCCTTCATAAACTCTGTTTTTTTTGGTTGCACCATTAACATACCGAGCTGCACAAACCTATTACATTCAATGTCTTCAAGATATGCTGTTTCACATTACTGCTAACAGGCTTCAAACCTGATGCAAAAGAAGGTCAGCAAAGACTTAACAGCCCCCTCGCCACTTCCAAGTCACTTTCTCTCATTGGATATACAACAAATGGCTTGGCTCCCAGCCAGTTTCCTTCATTTTGCCGTACAGCGACTGCACCACATTTCATGACATAAGTACTTAATGAAGCATGCAGGAAATTTGTGACAAGAGCAACAGCTGCAATGAGGCTGCTGCTTTAAAATACCACCTCCTTGTCTTGGCAGGGTAGCGTTTGCTCCTGTAAATTGACCAATGTGGGGATGGTTCCAGCAATCCAGTGTATAACCAGCTGCTAAGAAGATCCGCTAGGAGGGAAGGCATCTGTAAGATCTGCACCTTCCAGACTGACACCAACCCAACCCTATCTCAGGGAGACAGCTGTCAGCACGGACAGATTACAAGTTGTTTTTTTTACAGTACACTGATCCTTTTAAATTCTGGATAATCTGCCTATTCAGTAAAAGAGTTTCAAGAGTAAATTATATTGGTTTAATAATGGCAGATTGTTTTTTATTTAAATCATTAATTAATATTTAAAAATGTATCACTTTAAACTTAAAAAATTAAATACTCAAAATCTAAATCTAATCCTATAATATTTTAAGGGCCATTTACCCCACTGTAAGTGCTCTTCATGGTGTGAAAGAGCACAATATTGCATGTTAAAATTAATTATTCTTTTAATTAAAAACAGCTAAAAAAATCTAAAGTTTTAAGTCTGGTTACATACAATGTCTATCCTGCCTACTGGCTGCTGCATGAGTAATGACAGATAGCCGAGCGTGTGGTGATGACACTTATTGATAGCAGTTTTTCCCTGAACTCAGCACTGCACTGACCAGTTAACCCATAGGTGATTCCAGCATTCCATTTTCTGCACAGATAGATTTGTTAAGGGTTAATTATTTTTGTTTTTCTTTTGCTCACTACACAGAGCTGTAGCTGCAGGTCTGGCAGAGGGCAGTCAGTGACACATGTTAACACAGATTTTAAGATACTTTTTTGATTTCTCAGTGACAAATGCATGTATTTAAAAAATTCTAAAAGTATTTAAACATGCTTTTAGGATATCTTTAGTGTGATGTGGTCGAAATTGTGCTAAATTAGGTGTCCCTATAAATAACCACTGTAGCTTGGTGAAAACTTCACATGTAATAAACTAACATTAGAAGGACAATTACATAAAAGCATTTTAGGCTAAATCTTAATTTAGAGTTTTTTATTTATGTACAGTGTATGAGGAGATAGCTTCACAGTAGAGAAACCAGTAGGACAATATGGCTGCCTTTCTAACTTTGCACACCTTCCTACCTATGTAAACTTTCACTTCTTTCCTGACCCTTACTATTACATATATGTTATGCTTTTCCAGGTTTGTGCCTGTTCTATTCCCTTTACTAGCAATGGAAAAAAAAACACTTTCTAGAAGATTCTGAGCTCAAAACAGGGCCCTGTAGTTAATATAGTATTTTTCCTTGTTCTTATCTCCTGTACAGCGAGTAATATGTTGGTGAGTTACAAATATAAGTTAATAATAGTAATAATAATACTATTAATATGAGAGTCACAATATATACACCACATACAGAACATGTTCACAAATGTTTGGAGTGCTTACTCCAGTTAGCTTGGCTAATAATGAAGATCTGCAATGAAAATTATCAATGCGGACTGTCTTGTCCATTTATATAATTTAATGAAGTCGACCATTCCTCTAGATGGGGGCTCTTTCAGAGCTAAATATAAGAGCCCTGGCAATACACTTCAGAGCTGACCAAATTTAGATTCTGAGCTATCCAGGCCTGGCTACTATAAATACACAAAAGTTACAACAGCAACAAGTTCAGAATCCTTCTCAGGTTTACAGATGAAGTAACGTACTTTTACACACTCAGTCTGAATTTGGAATCACCATTCATAGGAATCACTTTGAGGCATAAAATATATAATGATATAATATATAATATAATATATAAATATATAATGATGGTCTATTAATGATGTCACACAACAATAAGACCTTTAAAACACATATTTAAAATACAGTAAATCAATCCAAGACATTACATTTTCTTGGGAGCTTCTTTATGCTAACATATGCCTCAACATGCTAATTTGCATCATAGAGTATTCTATAAATGTGATGGTCTAACTATGTAGTAGTAATAATAAAGATCATTGTTTTTGCCACCACAGAAACAAACAAGCTGACTGTGTTACTAACTAGCACAAGAAATATCTCAGATATGGTTTACTATAGAGAAACAAACTAGTCATATTATCATGCTCTTTACAAATAACTTTAAAACTATAACTTGACTTTGGGGTGACTTCTTTAAGAGTTCTCAAGGACCTCTCATCTTATTCAGTCTTGATTCCTTAACACCTGTGATCATTTCATTAACATGAGAAGTCTTGGAGATCTCTTGGAAAGGTAACCTCTTATTAACTCTGGTTTGAAATGATAAAGTAGGGGTTGGAGTGGTTCTCAAGTAACTTCTCCAGTCTCCATGTTTTCCTACAGACCATAGGTCTATGATCTACGGAGTTTGAGCTAAATTTAGCAAAGTAAAGATCATAAATGAATTCCAGAAGCAAGGACCATCAAACCGAACAAGATTCAGCTGTCGCTCAACCGGATATGAAACAACAGCAAGCCCACCTGGAATATAGCTGCTAACTCAGAGCAGTATGCTTGACTATCTAACATCAGCCCACACTATCTAAAAGCCAGAATTCCTCAAACAATACAGTGCCAAGTGGGCAAGTTTCATACCTTTTACAACCATTCTTATTAGAATAACTATGTCTTGCTTAGTCCATAACAGCATAACAGCTCAAGAACACATTGACATGTTTTTAAATGTGAAAAATATCCTAATTCTGAAAAATATAACACTTACCACCAGGGCTTTGGAACGTTTCATCAGGAGTTCCTGGAATTCTGTGGCTGACCTATTCACAAGCTGGACAGCATTATTGGACTGGACAGAGTACATATGTCTGTTCTTCATGTAAATCTTCAAGAAAAAAACACAAATATGAGTTAAATATGTTTAACAATGATTATATATAAACTACCAGATTCATATAACAATGACTTAGTATGTGAGTAAGGATAGTTCCATCATTGACTTATAGGACGTTCTATATTTATATATTAACTTATCACCTTTTCAAGTGAACCTTGGCTATAATATCTGCAATATAAACTTAGCCAATTTCCAAGGCATCTTGTATTTCCCAAATCTCTACAAAAATGTTATTTCATGAAAACATTAATAGGTAAAGCTCTGCCCATCGGAATAAGACAATCGACACATATATCCTTCAAGTAGGAGAGAAGTTTGGAAGTTGAAAATTAAAGGACCACTTTTTGTTAAAGGTATATGTACATGTTTGTTAAAGGTATATGTAAGTGAGCTTGATTATGAATGCACCTGATAGAGGATAATTAGTCGTGTATGAAAACATTTTTTTGCATGAAAATATCTCAAAATAAACAATAATTAGCTTATCTTGAAGTAAGCTACATTTCCTATGTTTTTTTCCAGTTGCATTTGATGGTGTACGCCCCTAAAAAATCCCACCTGAATTAGCATCACATAAAAATTCAGAATCAGACTAATACATTGTATCCTTCTTCACCTCCGACGCTTCTGGCATGCTCAGTACAAGAACTGCAACAGTTCATTCCTGCGCTCTGTACCAGAAAGGTCAAAACATGTACCCAGCTGTATTTCCTCTGTGTACCCGGCTTATGTAAGCGTCCTGTGGGTGTGAATATATATATATACACACAGTGCCTTGCAAAAGTATTTACCCCCCTTGGCATTTTTCGTGTTTTCTTGCCTCACAACCTGGAATTAACATGGATTGTTTGAGGATTTGCATCATTTAATTTACAGAACATGCCCACAAATTTGAAGATGTTTTTTTTTATTTCTTTTGAAGCAAACAACGAATAGGACAAAATACCAGAAAAAGTCAATGTGCATAACTATTCACCCCCTAAAATCAATAGTTTGTAGAGCCACCTTTTGCGGCAATCACAGCTCCAAGTTGCTTTGGATAAGTCTCTATGAGCTTGCCACATCTTACCACTGGGATTACTGCCCATTCCTTCTTGCAAAACTGCTCCAGCTCCTTCAGATTTAAAGATTGCTGTTCACAAGCAAAAACCATCCAACTTGACCACAGATTTTCTATTGGATTGAGGTCTGGGCTTTGACTAAGCCATTCCAACACATTTACATGTTTCCCCTTAAACCACGCTAGTGTTGCTTTAGCAGTGTGTTTGGGGTCATTGTCCTGCTGGAAGGTGAACCTCCGTCCTAGCCTTAAATCACGCACAGAGTGGTACAGGTTTTGCTCAAGAATATCCCTGTATTTAGCACCATCCATCTTTTCCTCAACTCTGACCAGTTTCCCAGTCCTGGCTGCTGAAAAACATCCCCACAGCATGATGCTGCCACCACCACGTTTCACTGTGGGGATGGTGTTTTTTGGGTGATTCGATGTGTTGGGTTTGCGCCAGACATAGCGTTTTCTGTGATAGACGAAAAGTTCAATTTTAGTCTAATCAGACCACAGCACCTTCCTCTATACAGTTTGGGAGTCTCCCACATGCCTTTTCGCAAACTCAAAACGTGCCATTTTGTTTTTTGCTGAAAAGTAATGGCTTTCTTCTGGCCACTCTGCCATAAAGCCCAACTCTATGGAGCGTATGGCTTATTGTCGTCCTATGTACAGATACTCCAGTCTCTGCTGTGGAACTCTGCAGCTCCTCCAGGGTTACCTTAGGTCTCTGTGCTGCCTCTCTGATTAATGTCCTTCTTGACTGGTCCGTGAGTTTTGGTCGGCGGCCGTCTCTTGGCAGGTTTGCTGTTGTGCCATGCTCTTTCCATTTGGTTATGATAGATTTGATGGTGCTCCTGGGGATCATCAAAGATTTAGATATTTTTTTATAACCTAAGCCTGATGTGTACTTCTCAACAACATTGTCCCTTACTTGTTTGTAGAGTTCCTTGGTCTTCATGGCAGTGTTCGGTTAGTGGTGCCTCTTGCTTAGGTGTTGCAGCCTCTGGGGCCTTTCAAAAAAGGTGAGTATATGTAATGACAGATCATGTGACACTTAGATTGCACAAGGTGGACATCAGTTTACTAATTATGTGACTTATGAAGATAATTGGTTGCACCAGACCTTTTATGGGCTTCATAAAAAAGGGGGTGAATACATACGCATATGCCAAATTTCTGTTTTTGTTTTCTAAAAAATAGATTTATGTATATTTTTTTCTCATTTCACTTCACCAACTTGTGTTCTGATCCATCACATAAAATTCAGATTAACAAAACAATGAACTTAAGGCTCTAATGTAACAAACTAGGTAAAAAGTCAAGGGGGTGAATACTTTTGCAAGGCACTCTGTGTATATATATATATATATATATATATATATATATATATATATATATATATAAAATAAAAGGAGGAAGGAACCGGCCCCACACTGATGAAAGGTAGTAACCCCGAAACAGCTGTCCGTGGGTAGGTTTCCTGCCATGTGTATAATCCATCCTGAGCTTTGCTTAAAGCTGTGTAATAAAGCAGGCATACGCTGAAAGGTAGACATGTTTAAAATGGTATTGGATTACAAGAGTGAAACCTTTATGGGCACATCTGTATGTTCCTGCCCAGGTTCCAGAATGCAGTTTAATAACTGTATTTCTCAGAATTCTGAGCAGGAAACACATTTTTTTTAACTTGTTTTAGACATTCAAAATGTACTAGTATATATATAAATAAATATATATATATATATATATATATATATATATATATATATATATAATTATATATATATATATATATATATATATTTATTTATATACATATATATAAATATTTTATCATTGCACAGCAGTCTATTAATGTTTAGAACAGTTAAACACGGATTCTTTTCAAATGAATGATGATACAATTAAGTTAAATCACTAAATGCTTTTTGCCTTCATTAAAATGATTTGCAATTTTCAACTTTGTGAAAAATGATTTCCGTGAGAAGGAATTTATCAACAAATAATGCAGTACGGTTTATTGCAGTGGAACCATGGCACTACCTTTTGTAATTAATCAAAGAGATACATTACAAAAGGCGGTGAGGAAACCAGCTCATTATGATGCTACTGCTGGTGCCACGGACCCCAAAGACAGGTGCTGGGTACAAGCAATAAGATTTGTGCCCGCAATCATTTTTCTTTACGTCTTACGTGTTTCTGTCCCATGGGGTTGCTAATCCAGTTTAAAATCCCATTAGCAGATTTCATGTTTATATTTATGCTTTTCTGTTATCGGTTCCTATAATTATATATTTATTTTCAAGTAGCTTTAAAATATGCAATTCTATTATTATCCATATCCGTAACAATATTAAATTATGATTATAGTGGATGGGCATGAAGTCATTCTCATTCTTGCATACATAAATGTGCACTCGTTTGTAGCATCAAATATTATATGAATATTTTTCAAGTTTTGGAGTTGTTATTTTTTTTTTTTTTAGAATTGGAGGGTGCACCAGAAAATGAGTCATGTTTGAGATTAACGAGGCAACAACTAATTTAAAAGGACAATGAACATAATTATTTTTTTCATTCATTAAAAATATCATAGTTTAAACATTATCAAAGTTGTGTTTCACATGAAAAAATATTAAAGGGATATGGAAGGTTCATGTGTATAATATCCATGTGTATCTATTTACTTTTATGTATTTTATTTTATTAAACAAATAGTCCCTGTATGAGTCTGCCCACTGCTGCGTATGCAGAAACAGACTCTGTAAACCTGGGTGTGCAGTATAGCTGTGACCTAAACCATGTAGGGTCACCCAAGATGGGCAGATCATAGCAGAGAGGTCAGACAAATTGCGATTAACTGGAGAAGGAACAGTCAAACCACTCCAGTATCTTTGCCAAGAAAACCCTATGGATAAGCACAACCAAAAACACAGACAGATGTGCTTGGCATGCTGCGTCCATATGGTCACCGAGAGTCGGACACGACTGAAGGACTGAACAACAGCACAGCAAGTACAGCAAAGTCTGTGTCTTTGTGAGATGCATAGGGCAGACCTATATGGGGACTATTTGCTTGATTTTAAGTAGTAAAAACTGATAAGCACTTCTTGATAAAATAAATAAAAGTAAATCAATACACAGGGATATTATATACCAGGGTACTGCACAGGCATGCATTTGTTTTTTCTCATTACGAACTATATGTATGACTTCTTTCCATCTTAATTATGCTCTTAGTTAGACTTATATTTTCTTTTTCATTGTGCCATGGTCCTTTAACATTGTCAATTTGTTCAGATACAGGAGACATAACCAGATTTCCATCTCATGAGTTAAATAGCACAGTTTAATGTCTAATGGCTACAATTCAGCATCTACCATTCTTCAATTGTGATTTGTAATTGCCGTAAGGGGTCTTATCTTTTCCGCTTGTAGGCTTTGTTCAATCTAATCATTTCATTGCTGTGACCAAATGATTAAAGCTTGGTTTCTTATTCAACATCTCAGAGCTGGAAAGGTTTGATATTTCTATAGGAGAAATTTGTATTTAGCACATGTATCATCCATAGAGCCACAAAAAAAGATAAGTTAATGGGCAATTGAAGTGTTATATATATATATATATATATATATATATATATATATATATATATATATATATATATATATATATATATATATATATATATATGTGTGTGTGTGTGTGTGTATATATATATATATATATATATATATATATATATATATATATATATATACACATACTACATATATATATATATATATATATATATATATATACACAGCTTTTTTTATATATTTAAAAAAAAATATATATATTTTTTTAAGTATTGTACTCAATAATGCTTTAATGCCAGCAAAAATTTTTGTCCCTAACAGAATTAGAGGCCTGGGAGGAATTGGAGGTATTGTGGATTCAGATAAGGTTTCTCTTCCATTGCAACTGTAAATAACCAATTGACAATCAAAGTAAACAGAACAGAAAGGTAACCCTCCTCTCAAACTACTGGTAGACTAAAAGTCCAAGGTGCAGTCCACCATGAAACAAACCGAGTAAGCAAAGCTTAAGATTTTCTTTAAAAATTATTTTATATCAATGTTGTACACAGTTGCTAATGACTGGAGGAATTTACTAAGTGGCTGAGATGTGCATCCCTGTCTATACACTGTTTCATATATATATATATATATATATATACACTATCAACAAAGGTCCACATACGAGAGCTGGACCATAAAGAAATCCAAGCACTGTAGAATTGATGCCTTTGAATTGTGGTGTTGGCGAAAACTACTTAGAGCCCTTTGAACTTCAAGAAGATCCAAAAAATCAGTACTACAGGAAACTAATAAAAGCTGTTCACTGGAAGGTATGATCATGAGGCGACAGCTTAAATATGTTGGCCAAATCATGAGAAGACAGGATTCCCTAGAGAAGACACAATGGGAAAGATAATAGGCATATGAAGAAGGGGGTGGCAAAGATTGATAGAGAGGTAATTGAAGCAATGAACATGAGGGAGCTCAGAAAAGCAGTGGCTGACAGTTGTACCCGATGTGCTGTGGTCCACAGGGTCAAGGAGAGTCGGACATGATGGAATGACAGAGCAACAACAACAAATTTCCTATGAGATAGAACTGAAATCACAGCCCGTCTCACCTCAGCTAGAATCTACTAAGCATCTCAAGTGGATGAGATGGGGCGAGAAGGGCTGTGATCTCAATTTTCCCTATTGGACATAATGCATAGTAAATGCATTAAAGGACACTTCAGTCACTTGAGATGCTTAGTAATAGGTGAGAGGAAGCTTGCACTCACAATCTAGCTTGGAGTCACGTGATACGCAGACAACAGATATGGTGCTTTGCGCAGGAAGAAGCAGCAGCACAGCAGCATGAACAAATGTAAGGGGAGGGGGCTTCTGGCATCTGCTATGTGACAAAGTCTTGGGGAGGGGTGTAAAGCTGCTATGGGAAGGGGAGCTGCTACGAAAAGGGGTCTTGGGGTTAAGAAAATTAAGAGTCTGGGAGGTTCTTAAAGGGATATGCTTTTGAAAGGGGTCTTTTGCGAGTGGCGCCACGGGTGGGGTGAAGGTATCACTGAGTGAGTTGGCACCTGGGGGCCCAATGTTTTTCTGCACCAGGCCTCCATTCTCTAGCTCCACCACTGCCCTTTGCTAATAACAAAAAGATAAGTTTCATATTTCAATTTGTAGTTTAAATTACTCCAAAAATGTGAACCTTTGCTTTATCCATTTAAGTTTACCTGTTGTGTGAAATTCTGAATAAACTCCATGCAGCCAAAACAAATTGCCCGGTGACTATTTAAAGCCCCGTCATTTAATGGACCACTGTTTTCATATTTTTTAAATTAGTTACTTTGAAGAATTCCACATAAAAATGTTTAGAAAAAAAACAATACTGCCTCTAATTTATTATCTCTTTATCAGCAGATGAAGTTTCTGAGGTAGGAGGAGACTCTGAATACACAGGAAGTGCCTGTCTTTACAGTGGGAAAGTGGTAATTGCATCTGCCAGTGCTCTTGGCAAAACTAAAGTGAAACTCATTAGTTTTCAAGAACATGCTCACCAAGGGTGTATTTCTGCCTAGACATACAAGGCCAAGGTCTAAGGAAACTCATTTTAGCGGGCATCAGGCTGCCTAAAGATGCAGTGCAGTAATATTTCTGTCTGCAAGTGTACTTGACACTTTCTGACATATCATATATACACAGTGCCTTGCAAAAGTATTCACCCCCTTGGCATTTTTCATGCTTTGTTGCCTCACAACCTGGAATTAACATGGATTGTTTGAGGATTTGCATCATTTAATTTACAGAACATGCCCACAACTTTGAAGATGTTTTTATTTTATTGTGAAGCAAACAACAAATAGGACAAAATAACAGAAAAAGTCAATGTGCATAACTATTCACCCCCCTAAAGTCAATACTTTGTAGAGCCACCTTTTGCGGCAATCACAGCTCCAAGTCACTTTGGATAAATCTCTATGAGTTGCCACATCTTACCACTGGGATTTTTGTCCATTCCTCCTTGCAAAACTGCTCCAGCTCCTTCAAGTTGGATGGTTTGCGCTTGTGAACAGCAATCTTTAAGTCTGACCACAGATTTTCTATTGGATTGAGGTCTGGGCTGTGACTAGGCCATTCCAACACATTTATATGTTTCCCCTTAAACCCCCCAAGTGTTGCTTTAGCAGTGTGTTTGGGGTCATTGTCCTGCTGGAAGGGGAACCTCCGTCCTAGCCTCAAATCACACACAGAGTGGTACAGGTTTTGATCAAGAATATCCTTGTATTTAGCACCATCCATCTTTCCCTCAACTCTGACCAGTTTCCCAGTCCCAGCTGCTGAAAAACATCCCCACAGCATGATGCTGCCACCACCATGTTTGGGGATGGTGTTCTTTGGGTGATGTGATGTCTTGGGTGTTCGCCAGACACAGCATTTTCTTTTATGGCCGAAAAGTTCAATTTTAGTCTCATCAGACCAGAGCACCTTCCTCCATACATTTTGGGAGTCTCCCACATGCCTTTTCACAAACTCAAAACGTGCCATTTTGTTTTTTTGCTGAAAGTAATGGCTTTCTTCTGGCCACTCTGCCATAAAGCCCGACTCTATGGAGCGTATGGCTTATTGTCGTCCTATGTACAGATACTCCAGTCTCTGCTGTGGAACTCTGCAGCTCCTCCAGGGTTACCTTAGGTCTCTGTGCTGCCTCTCTAATTAATGCCCTCCTTGCCCGAGTTTTGGTGGGCGGCCGTCTCTTAGCAGGTTTGCTGTCGTGCCATGTTCTTTCCATTTGGTTATGATATATTTGATGGTGCTCGTGGGATCATCAAAGATTTGGATATTTTTTTATAACCTAACGCTGACTTGTACTTCTCAACAACATTGTCCCTTACTTGTTTGGAGAGTTCCTTGGTCTTCATGGCAGTGTTTGGTTAGTGGTGCCTCTTGCTTAGGTATTGCAACCTCTGGGGCCTTTCAAAAAAGGTGTGTATACGTAATGACAGATTATGTGACACTTAAATTGCACAGAAGTGGACATCATTTCACTAATTATGTGACTTCTAAGGGTAATTGGTTACACCTGAGCTTTTTTGGGCTTCATAACAAAGGCGGTGAATACATACGCACATGACAATTTTCTGTTTTCTATTTCTACAAAATAGTTTGATGTATATATTTTTCTCATTTAACTTCACCAACTTAGACTTATTGTGTTCTGATCCATCACATACAATTCAGATTAACAAAATATTGAACTAAAGGCTGTAATGTAACAAAATAGGTAAAAAGTCAAGGGGGTGAATACTTTTGTAAGGCACTGTATATATATATATATATATATATATATATATATATATATATATATATATATATATATCATACATAAACGTATGATTTTGGAACTAGAAAGGATTTCTGCAATTGGGATGTGGGGGAACACAATCTTAATTGCCTAAGACAGCATGAAACCTGAGAAAGTAACAAGCAGCAACAGAGAAGAAAGCAAGATGGGGCCACGCAGTAAAGAATAATTGAATATGAAAGCAAAATATAAAGGTCATATTTATTTTTTGTGTTTTCCTAAAAACATTTGCCCTTTATTTGTGTTTAATTATTCAAAAGATCATATAGTAAAATGACCCCAATGGTGTTTCAATTTACTGAATTTTAAAAGTAAAATATTTTGTATTCTGAAAAGGCCACTGGATGAGAAGCTAATGTGACAGTTTGATTTCAAAAGCTCTTACAAGAATTGGTCACTGTACCTCTTCCCCAAATCTCATCATTCATTCCTGCTATGTCTTCCATCAATTAAACAGCTAATTGGTTCTCAGTGTCTTGGACAAATGCCACTAACTTACTTATCAGAGGCTTCTGCATGAATTCTTTGACAGGATGACCCTTCCAACTACTGCAATGAGAAGGGAATTTAACAAGAATCCCAAATTCATATTACTAATTGTGTCCATGGGCACTTTAATCTCTTACATGCAGGAGTATTAGGATGACAATGGAATTGCATTATGTTTTACATTTGTAGCTTTATTTTCTTACACTATTTTACATTAAAAATCTTCAGTTCTCTGTAAATTTAGCATAAGAATGTTTCAAGATAAAATAGTTTTTTAGATCCTCCAGTAACTGGGGGGTCATTAGGACCCCAAACTCCTGGTGCTTTGGGCAGAAAAGTTCCCACCTACCTAGTCACACCCTAGTCACTATGTGGGCTATGGTGGGCCATCACATCGTTCACCTCCACTATGAAAATATAACTTCCCCACTATCCTCCCACCACAGGGGTCCATAGGACCCCTCTGTTCCCTCAACTTATCCTTGCCAAACAAAAGGGTCTCTAATAACCCATGGTCACTAGTCCCTATCATCCCATGGGATGGTATAGTTGGTCCCTTTTAATAAACCCTATTATCCATGATTAGTCCAGTCGGTGCTTTCACAACTGTGACCTGGATTTCATTCCCAGTCAGGGAACCAAGAGGTCACATCACCCTAAAGTTGAGCAGGGATGGGCCTGGTCAGTACTTGGATGGGAGACCACCTAGGAATACCTGGAGCTGTATGCTGTGGCCCACTGGAGAATGAACTTGCAACCGACTCCAGTATCTCTGCCAGGAATACCAAGTGGATCACCATGACCATGGATATAAAGATAAAAAGAAAGTTATGATCCATGAGGTCACGGAGAATTTGAAACAACTGAAGTACACAAACAAATTATCCATGGGGGTTTTGAATATGCAAACCCATATCCTATTTTTTGGAATATATCAGAAAATAAGACAAACTTAATTTTAAAAGGATAACTAAAGAGACTAGCTGCATTGTTTTCAATGATTCCGGTCCGTGCAAGAAAATGAAGTTCCTAAAGGACCACTGTAGTCCCATATTTCAATTACACTAATATGAATTACACTTGGAAAAACACTACAACTACTGTATTTAAATATTAATATAGCCACTTATTACATGTTATATGCAATTATGTTGCTGTGGATTTTACCACTTTGGTTTCTACTGACGTGGCATGCAGAGGAAGGTTTTATCTGCACAATGTAAATGTGAAAGCTAAAACTGCCATGCATTCAAAAGGACATACTGAGAGCTCCTATCAAAGGACACATCCTCATGAGAAAATAGCCATCAGAATCAGAAACAAAATTGGAACAATAATGGCATATAAAAAAATACAAATTTAAGGTTTGTATTTATTTATTTGTTGCATTCTAAAAAAAATGTGTCCAGCTTAGTTATCGAAAAGAACAGATAGAAAAATATTTGAGCACAGTGTTCATTTAAATATTTAAAGGGCCATTGAAGCAATTTTTTTCTCTCTTGCATCTGAAAGAGGACATGTTTCTTTTTGAAAATAACACTCCTGGAGCAGAATAAACTGCTTTGAATATATAACTGGGGGCTTGTCCTGGTCAGCCAATGTGCAGCAATATAGGTGTATGAGTCATAAGTTCTGCCAATGAGATCTAGCATCGTGCATACTACTGCTCACATTGAGGTATTGCCTGTGCCATTCCCAGTTAGTTTCCAATAAGTTTAAACAAGTTGTACTAAAAAAAATTCACGAAAAAAAGAAGCTTTCATAATGTTTCAAACATGCTCTTTTAAATGCATGATAGAAAAGATGACATTCAATGTCCCTTTAGATCAATATTGGTAGCAATGTCCCTCTTTTTTTTATATAATGGATATTTAACACATGAATACCAGTATACTTGGGATGCAAAAGTAGCCATAAAATAACTCAACTAATGAGCGACCAACACAAACACAGCCAGCCCAACAACTGCCAACCTCGAGAAAAATCCTGGATAAGGTACACTGCCAAATGTTGTCCCCTGCATCATAATAAACAATATATTTGTTGTCCTTTTTGCTAATTGGAATGTTTGAACAGGAAAACACAACATTTAAAAGCTGCTGCCATAATTTATAGAAATTATCAGGATTTAGCACGTTATTAAATCTTCCTGTTGTTTGGCTCTAAGAACAGTTTCCATCCTATAAAATGTATACGTTTTATTCCAAGGCACACAGTGATCTGTATTATTAGGTATGATGGTTCAAAAGGTAAACCCATTCAATTAATTCAGTTCAGTAAATGAATCTATAAGTATTAGTATACAGCTTAAAGTGCTACTGAACTTACCACAGGTGTATACGCCATAAGATAAAGCGTGAAAAAGTGAATGGAAAAGCATTTTTCTTTTTAAAATGAATGCTAATTCATATATAAATAGAAGTCAGTGGATTTCAACTGTAATGAACCATAGTAATGAACACGAATTACAATCAGCTGCACTTTCTTCGAGTCAGACACTGTATATACATTTGTTGTTCTGTCCTTTAGTCATGTCCGACTCTTGGTGACCATATGGAAGCAGCATACCAGGAACATCTGTGTTTCTGGTTTGTGCTTATTCATATGGTTTTCATGGCAAAGATACTGGAGTGGGTTTGCCAGTTCCTGATTCAGTGGACTATGACCTGCCCATCTTGAGTGACCCTACATGGTTTAACCCACAGCTTCATTTAGGTGCACCACGACAAGGTAGCGGATCCAGAAAGGGCTATATACCTTATGTCCTAACAGAAAATATGGAAATCATGCGATTAAACCTATGACTTCGAAATGGAAAAACTCTTACATAGCATTTTTAACCAGACTAACATGCTACATGCCAAGAAGTGGTATAAAAATAAATAGATCTAAAATAGAATATGTCACAGTTATGTCACAATGACTATGCAAAAAATTAATAAAAAAATTATAATATCTAAGTTAATTCTTGATCAATTTTAAAAAAGTAAACAGTTTTCCCACATGTTTTACAAGTCTCTACCTGATGGTGCAGGACACATCTGGTGCCAAAAAGCTTAATAAGCTATGGGTGGAATTAGTGAGCCCAGGCAGCTTTAAAATAACTTTAAAATAATATATCTAACCTCCTTACATCCATTTTCCATACCTATAACTTGCAGATCACTCCCTCTTTCCATACCTATAATGACCTCCCATTATCTAGGGGGTCGGACTCAAAACCTATAAGCTCCAATGATATATAATCTATATTACCCCCACTCCCTACACTGTTCAGTAGTTACATGGCTCCAAGCCACTTTCTAGATGGTACCGTCTTTAAGAATGTCTATAACAGTGACAAGTCAACATGTGCCACTTGACCGGGCTCATATATTGTCCCCAATGTTTTTTTAACTTTTTTGTTTTCTGAGCATCAAAAATGGTAAAATCACTGCGGGAATGGGGCAGAGATAAAGTAATAGAGGTATAGATCATGGAAATATGTGTTTTGAAAGTTTATAGAGATAATATGGAGTCTGTACTGTTGAAGAAAGTCTTTTGAGAACAAGATGGAGACCAAATGGGAAGTGTCTGAGTCTATTCAAGGGACCTCTGCTGACCAACCCAAATGGGTTTTTGTACATGGTTTCTGTGTTCAGGTGTGGCCACATTCACAGTGACCTTATGGACCACATCAGGCCTGGCACAATTGTTATATCTGTGGCCATGCCTATCCATAAGGTTGTTTTGGCAAACATGCTAGGGGTGTCAGTTCCTGCTTCAGTGGACCTCAATTCGTCTGACTTTTCTGCTATGACCACCTTGGGTGACCCTACATGGTTTAGCTCACAGCTTCACTGAAGTACACAAGCCCCCTCACCACAACAAGGTAGTGATCCAGAAAGGGGTACACGGTTTACAAAGCTGCTAATGTTGTTAGTCTGCTACATACTTCACAAACACGTCATTTTTTTCCTAAACTACAGTGGTATCTCAAGGGGCTGCAAATTAATAGAATGTATATGATATCTCATGGTGTGTGCACTCAAAGGGTTAATATAGGAATATATTTACAGTTGCTTACTGCACCCCTTTAATTACAAACACTTTTACTTTATCTTTTGGAGGAATACATCCATTTAAATAATGTGTATTGATTTTAGGCTGACAAACAGTGGGAGTACATTAAGTTTGACAAAAGCAAGGTCAAATATATACACTTAAATAAAATCAGACTGTCATTTTGCCATTAGTAAAATAAATTACATTTAAAATGTTCTTGAATGGAGGGAATCCCACAGTTATTGTGAATTTCACATATATTACTCGCCACAAAATGTATTTTTTCCCCCCTAAAACGACCTGTGAATTTTCTATTCTATCTTCCCAGAAGTGTCAAAAATGTGTCAAAAAATAGTTTAGTATAGGATCTGGCATTTTCACGATATTACTTAGCTGATGAAACATTAATAAGCTGGACATGAAACTGCTGCACATTTGCCAAGTTTTCAACCTGAAATTATTTTCCTGTTATGATGAACTGAAAAATGGTTTTAACCTTGACTGCCCTCGGAAACACCGTCTATCCAAGGATGCTGTTCTGGGCAGGGAGCTCTATTAAGAAATCAAAACACTTATACTTCAGCCTTCACTCTTCATTACTCCTTTGCAATATTATTCCCGTCTAAAGTATTAAAGGTACACCATCATCATAATTAAAAGATGGAGAATATGTACATGTGTGTGTGTGTATATATATATATATATATATATATATATATATATACGTACAGTGCCTTGCAAAAGTATTCACCCCCTTGACTTTTTACCTATTTGTTACAATACAGCCTTAAGTTCAATGTTTTGTTAATCTGAATTGTATGTGATGGATCAGAACACAATAAGTCTAAGTTGGTGAAGTAAAATGAGAAAAATATACCTAAAACTATTTTTTAGAAGTAGAGAACAGAAAATTGGCATGTGCATATGTATTCACTCACTTTGTTACGAAGCCCATAAAAAGCTCTGGTGCAACCAAGGCCCCAGAGGCTGCAACACCTAAGCAAGAGGCACCACTAACCAAACACTGCCATGAAGACCAAGGAACTCTCCAAATAAGAAAGGGACAATGTTGTTGAGAAGTACAAGTCGGGGTTAGGTTATAAAAAAAATATCCAAATCTTTGATGATCCCCAGGAGCACCATCAAATCTATCATAAGCAAATGGAAAGAACAGGACACAACAGCAAACCTGCCAAGAGAAGGCCACCCACCAAAACTCACGGACCGGGCAAGGAGGGCATTACAGAGTTCCACAGGAGAGACTGGAGAATCTGTACATAGGACGACAATAAGCCGTACGCTCCATAGAGTTGGGCTTTATGGCAGAGTGGCCAGAAGAAAGCCATTACTTTCAGTAAAAAACAAAATGGCACGTTTTGAGTTTGCGAAAAGGCACATGAGAGACTCCCAAAATGTATGGAGGAAGGTGCTCTGGTCTGATGAGACTAAAATTTCACTTTTTGGCCATCAAAGAAAACGATATATCTGGTGCAAACCCAACACATTACATCACCCAAAGAACACCAGCAGCCGGGACTGGGAAACTGGTCAGAGTTGAGGGAAAGATGGATGGTACTAAATACAGGGACGTTCTTGAGCAAAACCTGTCCCACTCTGCGGGATATGAGGCTAGGACGGAGCTTCATCTTCCAGCGGGACAATGGCCCCAAACACACTGCTAAAGCAACACTTGAGTGGTTTAAGGGGAAACATGTAAATGTGTTGGAATGGCCTAGTCAAAGCCCAGACCTCAATCCAATAGAAAATCTGTGGTCAGACTTAAAGATTGCTGTTCACAAGCGCAAACCATCCAACTTGAAGGAGCTGGAGCAGTTTTGCAAGGAGGAATGGGCAAAATCCCAGTGGTAAGATGCTCATCCAAAGACTTATCCAAAGCTACTTGGAGCTGTGATTGCCAAAAAGTTGGCTCTACAAAGTATTGACTTCAGGGGGGTAAATAGTTATGCACATTGACTTTTTCTGTTATTTTGTCCTATTTGTTGTTTGCTTTGTTTAAAAAAAAACATCTTCAATGTTGTGGGCATGTTCTCTAAATTAAATTATGCAAATCCTCAAACAATCCATGTTAATTCCAGGTTGTGAGGCAACAAAACACGAAAAATGACAAGGTGGTGAATACTTTTGCAAGGCACTGTATGTGTGTATATATATATATATTATTATTATTATTAATATTAACTTTTATTTGTAATGCGCCAACATATTCCCTAGCGCTGCACAGGGGATAAGAACAAGGAAGAATAAAATGTACAACATTAACAACTACAGAAAATGGAGGGCCCTATTTTGAGATTTGAGTCTTGTTAAAAAAAGCACCCTAGAAAATTGGAAACTCGCTACTTACGATCTAAATGGAATGGAAGAGGCAGAAACATGGGGAGGAGCAAATAAGGAATAGGAAGGTTAGGAAGGAAGTGAGAGTTTACATAGGTAGGAAGTTGTGAAAAAGTTAGGTTATTCATTAGTTGGAGAAAAAACAAAAAATACAAAGAAAAAGGCGGGGTGGGGAATACCCTTGAGCGAGTCATAGTTGACGGTGCTATAAAAAGTGTCTGGTTCAGAGTTTATTTTGGCATTGAATAATATTTGCTGACCTGTCCAGCCCCTCGAGCCACCACCTGGGATTTTGGGTCCAGACAATTTTAATAAAAATTAATTATTTGTTCGAATCGTGGGGTTTAGAGTTTTAATTTGATTGTGATTGTTTGCGGAGAGTTGAGCTAGACGTCCCATATTTCTAGGAATAAGGGGTATGTGTTTAAAGCTATGTGGGTCAGTCTGTCATTGACCATTATAATGTTTAATTTATTTCAAATTCCTTGGAGGTTTAGTGTTGGAGTCCTCCATTTTGTGGCTATATGGCTTTTTGTGGAGAGAATTAGGTATTGAAGCCATTTGTTTTGGTTTTTCGATATTAAAGGAGTTTGGTTACCTAGTAGGCATATGTGTATTGATGAGTGGATAGTTTTCTTTAAAATTGATGATGCTTGTTCTAGGCTTTTGGTCCAGATATTTTAGGCCACTGGGCATTCCCACCAAGTATGGAGGAAAGTACCGTTGTAGTGTAGGCGTGAGATAAGCTCTGTGCAGTACCTTTATTGTCATTTCCAGTAGGCTATAGTTTAGTGAGCCTTTTATTAGGTTTGTACAAGTTTTTTTCCCATTAGTGGGAGTCCCATTGCGAGCCTACGTCTGTCTCCCATTTTTCAAAAAATTTGGGCTTATAATTTAAGGCGGGGGGGGGGACATTCATAATGTAAGCTCATATTCTAACCATTATAAGCTACACAAATATGAAAGCTCCATGTCCCTTTCAAGTGAAACATCTTACAATTACAAGCTCTATTGATGTCCAAGGTATTTTAATATATTTGCTTTCATTTATTGCTTTTGTTGTTGTGCGCATTTTATTACATATTTTTCCTCAACAAATGTCATTTTTAAATGAACAATTTTGTTTAAATGCTCTGATGACTTTCTTCAGGAATATGCCTGATACTACATATAGGTCAATCAATAAATGTCTGCTCAAGAACACGTGTGTTTGTGATTCCCGGTTCTCCGGAGGCTGTGAATTCTACATCTCTGACAAGACATCTGCTTAAAATACAAATGAAATAAACATTCAACACACTTCCTATCAAGTATTTTATAATGCCGTTTGCTGCTTCCAGAAAAACCTGAGTTCTGTTATTTCCCTTTTTTGTTATTGAGACACAATTATTGGTAGTATTGTGTACTATATACTTAGCTTTGGAGATCTACTATGCAAGTGGCATTTTATTTTCCAGGGTTTCAGGATCTCATCAGATGTTGTTGCCATAAAATTAAAAGATGTTTCATCTAGGAAGGAAAGCTATGGCAAGTCTGAACAAGCTAGTAAAAAGTAAAGATATCTATATAATATAATATCTATGGTATTTCCAGTAGTAACATACAGAGATGTGAGAGCTGGACCATAAAAAGTCTGAGCTCTGTAGAATTGACGCCTTTGAATTGTGGTGTTGGAGAAAACTACTTTGAGTCCTTTGGTCTGCAAGAATATCCAATAAATCAATACTTTTTTTCTACACTAAATCATATTTAGAATTGATTTTGTGTATCCTATATGTTAACATGTGGCTCAGTATACTAATGTGTGTATCAGTGGGAGAGGAGTCTAACTGCCATATAACATTGCAGGACTTGATTTTGGCCTCTACAGAGATCGATAAGCGGACTGTAATCCTAATTAGCACATCAAATCATCCAATTAATATGCATGAGCCACTCATTTGCATATAAATGCAGCAACAACATCATGGAATACCCAGGATTTATTCACTTTAGAAAAAATGGATAACAACATATTTTTTATCATATTTTATCAGTTTTTCAGGTTCATTAAGTATACCCTAAAATATAACTTGGTTTTGGGTTGGCAAAGTCCTTTTAAATCAATATTACAGGAAATCAAGACAAACTGTTCACTGGAAGGTTTGATCATGAGGCTGAATCTTAAATATTTTGGCTATATCATGCAAAGACAAGATGCCCTAGAGAAGACTCTGATGTTGGGAAAGATTGAAGGTACATGTAGAAAGGGATGTCAGAGGCAGAAATGGATAGATATGGTTATTGAAGAAATGAACATGAGCTTGAGGGAGCTCAGAGGAGCAGTGGATGTCAGATGTACCTGGCGTGCTGTGGTTTATATAGAGTAACAGAGAGTCAACCCAAACTGAACAACTAAACAACAAAGGACCACTGAAGTGTCATTTTTATAGAATACTCTGGCTTCATAATGTGCAAAGCATTTTTGAAAATTTTAAATAAATTAATCCAGCCATCATTTTATCTATTTTACTAAATTATACCTTTGTTCCTACCATGATTTGACAACTAGGAGGAATGGGAGGAACTGTGGATTTAGATATCATCTCAATTTAGTTATATTGAAAGACTGCAACTGTATGTTGTCACTTAACAATAGAACTAGACAGCGGCTCAGCTTCCAGTAGGATAACAATCCCCCCCAGGCTACAGGCAGACTAGCTAGCTAAGATGGCAGAGCCAATGACACTATCACATTTTTTTTCTTCTGCTCATGTGTTACCAGCTAATGTGATTAGTTTATTACACACTTCCCAAATGTGGGATGTTTTTCCCAAACTACAGTGGCTTTTAATGTCGTTTGTATGTAATGTTTAGTATTTGGACATTGAAATGTAGGTTACAGGAGTATTTGATTTTAATGTTCTCTTAAATCTTTTATACTGGGTTCAAAATTAATTTTCACTGGCCTAGAATGTCTTAAAAAAATATAAAAATGTCTATAAAAAGCACCAATTCCCTGGGATATTATTTGAAACATATTATAAAAATCTCACGTATTCCTACCCAATAAATAGATACTTTCTATATTTTTATATCCGCTTCTTTTTTTGATTGTATGAACACTTCTCCCCTGTTGATTCCAAGTTAAAGGGACACTACCAGTAATTAGCGTACGACTCCGTACGACCAAAAATATCTGCAGGTTTCCTCTACTTCAAGTAAGTCATCTCCGGAGGAACTTTCATGCAGTACTTCTAACACCGGAGAGGTCAAGTCCTCTGCAAGCTACACCACTGTTAGCTTTCATTACTGCTTTGATTCTCTACATAATAGATTTGTTGCCTCACACTGCCAAAAAGAGAGTGAAGAAATGATTAAATATTAGTTTTAAAGCTTTTACTGACTTCCTACAAAAGACATAAATCAACAACGGAATCTTATTTCATCATATGAAAGAACGCTAGAACTCCACATATTGCTAAGCATCTCAAGAGGGGGGTTTAAGTATAACAAGTGGCTGAGATGCGTGTCCGTGTCATTTCTAGGCACTATTTCCTAAGGAGAAAATTGAAATCACAGCCCTTCTCACTTCAGGGGGAATTTACTAAGTATCTCAACTGGTGTATATAATATACTAGGAAATTGCTCATCAAAAATGATGGGAATAAAATTGTAAGGCTGGAAATGCTGTTTGCCAGACAATGCGAAGCTATGGGCTGTCTGCGCACCTTTGGCGCTCATCGCGAGCCTCAACTTTCCTGTATTGAAATGATCACCTTCGATGCTCATCGCGTCATCAAAAATGACGGGAATAAAATTGTAAGGCTGGCAATGCTGTTTGCCACACAATTCGAAGCTATGGGCCCTCTGCGCACCTTTGGCACTCAATGTGAGCCTCAACTTTCCTGCATTATGATGATCACCTTCGGCGCTCATTGCAGGGTTCTACCTCTATGTAATGTATAGGCCTTGCGCTAACGTGTTACTGTATTTGGTTGTGTTAGTGCCTTGGGTTAAGCGTTACTGGGTTGGGTTAAGTGTTACTACGTTGTGTTAACGAAAGCCAGTAACACTTCATCCAAGCCACTAACATTTAAGTGTTTACGGCTCGTTTTTACGTCGGCAACCATTTTTTTCCTCGCTTAGACGTATTGGTGGGAGTATGCCATAAACCCCCAAATATAATTGAAAGTTAGGAAATACAATTATTGTTACAAATTGGAAATACAGCTAAGCACGGGCAAGTTCTAATAATGGGAGACTTTAAATACCCTGAAATTAGCTGAGCTGCTGGTCTCATTTATCCAGTTTAAGGGAGAAGGTTCTTGAGTACACTCGGGGATCATTATCTGGCCCAGGTAATACAAGAACCTACTAGAAATGGGGCCATCTTGGATTTAGTCATCACAAGTAATATTGATATAATATCAAATGTTAAAATAGGGGAACCCTTGGGGAACAGTGATCACAACACAGTCTCATTTGAGATTGAATACAAAAAACAGAGTTGTAAGGGGCCAACAAAAACTCTACATTTTAAGAGGGCTAACTTTAATTGGCTAAGTGCAGCAATACAATTTATAGACTGGGACAAAGAACTTACAGGGAAGAATACTGAAAATAAATGGACAACATTCAAATCCTTACTAAATAAACATACTCATCAGCATGTACCATGTGGAAATAAAATAATAGAAGTAAATCACATCCCATGTGGCTTAACAATGACTTAAAGATCATGATAAGGAAAAAGAAACATGCACTTAAATTATACAAGAAGGAGGGAACAGAGGCAGCGTTATGTGACTATAAGGAAATCAACAAGGCTTGCAAAAAGGCTATTAGATGGGCTAAAATAGAAAATGAGAAGTCAGTTGCAAAGGAAAGTAAGACTAACCCTAAAATATTTTTTAAATATATTAATTGGAAGAAGGCAAGGAAGGAATCGATAGGACCATTACAATGTGACACAGGCCATCTGATAATTAGTGACCAGGAAAAGGCAGATGAGCTAAATAGGTTATTTTCGTCGGTATAGACAATGGAGGTACCAGTGGTTGGGCCACCGCAACAAATTGGGGCTACACTACTATCACTAAATAATTGGTTAACGCAGGAAGAAATCCAAAAAAGATTGAAGAGTATAAATGTTAATAAAGCCCCAGGTCCTGATGGAATACATCCAAGGGTACTGAGGGAGCTGGGGTCTGTAATAGCCAAACCATTATATCTAATCTTTCAAGACTCACTCACCACAGGGTCTCTACCACATGACTGGAGAAAAGCAGAGGTGATACCTATATTTAAGAAGGGATCTAGAGCAAATCCGGGAATTATAGACCAGTGAGTCTCACTTTGGTAGTTGGGAAACTTTTAGAAGGTTTAATAAGGGACAGAATACAAGAATATGTCTATTTGAACAAGATCATAGGTAGCAGTCAACACGGATTTATGAATTGGTCATGTCAGACCAATCTAATTAGTTTCTATAAGGAGGTAAGTAGCTACTTGGATCAGGGCAACTCAGTGGATGTAGTCTTTTTGGATTTTGCAAAGGCTTTTGATACAGTGCCTCATGGGAGACTTTGAGCAAACTAATGGATACAGGAATTGCAGTAAATATCTGATCATGGATCGAGAGCTGGAAGCAAAGGGTTGTTGTAAATGGAACATACTCAGATTGGACTAATGTGGTAAGTGGGGTTCCTCAAGGTTCAGTATTAGGTCCTCTCCTTTTTAACATATTTATTAATGACGTAGAAGTAGGACTCGAAAGTAGTGTCTCCATTTTTGCTGATGACACTAAGTTGTGCAAGGTAATTAAATCAGATAATGATGTACTTTCCCTACAAAGGGATTTGCATAAATTAGAGAAATGGGCGGCTAAATGGCAGATGAGTTTAATACAAATAAATGTAAGGTTATGCATTTGGGAAGGAAAAATAGCCATGCAATTTATAATCTTAATGGAGCAAATGGGAGTACTAGTGGACAACCACATAGGTAGCAGTGCTCAATGCCAAGCAGCAGCTGCAAAGGCAAGTAAAATATTAGCATGTATTAAGAAGGGTATAGAAGCAAGGGAAGCAAATATAATTCTCCCACTATACAAATCTCTAGTACGCCCTCATTTGGAATATGGAGTACAATTTTGGGCACCACTTCATAAAAAGGACATTTTAGAGCTGGAAAAAGTACAGAGAAGGGCAACAAAACTAATAAGGGGAATGGAGGGGCTAAGTTATGAAGAAAGACTAATCGAATTAAAACTTATTTTTGCTAGAAAAAAGGCGTCTAAGAGGAGATATGATTACGTTATATAAATACATCCAGGGTCAATATAAGGCTTTGTCAAGTGAACTTTTTATAGCAAGAGATTTTCAAGTGACAAGAGGACATACTTTGAGGATAGAGGAATAAAGATTTCACCTTAAACAAAGAAAAGGGTTCTTCACAGTTAGGGTGGTTAAACTGTGGAATTCTCTACCAAAGGAGGTGGTGACAGCGAATTCGATAGATTACTTCAAAAAGGGGTTATATATATTTTTGAATAAAGAGGGCATTAAAGGCTATCCTAGATAACTAGCAAGGAATATTGATCCAGGGAGAAATTTGATCGCCAGTTTCTGAGGTCAGGAAGGAATTTTGCTTTTTGTTCCCCCTTATGAGAAAATTGGCAAAGTTTCAATGGTTTTATTCTTCTGTTTGCCTTCCTCTGGATCAATTAACAATTAATAACAAATAGTCCACATATTAAAAAGATCAAGAGAGAACTAAAAAGGTTCAACTTGATGGACTAACAGTCTTTATTCAACCTCAAATACTATACTATTATTAATTAATTAACAACTAATTAATTAATAACTAATCTGCATATTGCAGATCAGAGGAGATCTTAAAAGGTTGAACTTGATGGACTGAAAGTCTTTTTTCAACCTTAATTACTATGTAACTATGTGATATATATATATACAGCTATACCTCGTTTAACACTGTAGATGGTTCCAGGTAATAGGAGTGCTAAGGGAAATAGCTCTAAATGGTGCAGTGTAACATGGGGGAGATAGGGATAGGGGAACTCATGAAAAAAAAAACACAATTTCAATTGAAATTTAAACTTTTTTGGTTTTATATGAACTTCAAAGAAAGAGCAAACATAACACTACTGAACATTAGCAGAAATATAAACTTTAAATTATTGATATTGATGCTTCTGGGTCATCCTGGATTCTGTTTTCTTTGGAGAAAAAAACAGTGTTATAGCGAATAAGAGCATTAAATGGGGTCCGGAAGGCAAAAACAGCGTTATAGCGAGGCAACGCTATTGAGAATCAGAGCACTAAAAGGGGTCAGTAAGGCAAAAACAGCTCTATAGCATTAAAATGAGTCTGGCAGGAAAAACAGCTCTATAGCGAATCAGCTCCAAGTGGGGTAGCTTTAAGTGCGGTATACCTGTATATATATATTTTTAAAGGCATTTTGAGGTATTTCAAGGGGTTTAAGGGTTTTTTAGGACTCCTGATTAACAGGAAACTACATTTATCCGGCAATAGGGAGTCCCCGTGGGTGCCGGATAACGGGGAGTATACTGTATATATATATATATATATATATATATAAATCTTAAACAAGTTAAAAACCTTGTTTCCTGCTAAGAATTCCGAGAAATAAAGTTATTACACTGCATTCTGGGAACCTGGGCAGGGACATGCAAATGTGCCCACAAAGGCTTCGCTCTTGCAATCCATTAACATTTTAAACATGGCTTCCTTTAATTATATACCTGCTCAGGATGGATTATACACAAGCTAGGAATCCTACCCATGTACCTGACTCTCCATGACCCATTGCACCACACCATACCATCTCGTATCTGGTTGTGCTTATCCTTAAGGCTTTGATGGCAAAGATACTGGAACGGGTTGCCTTCTCCGGTAGTGATTTTTCTGATATTTCTGCTATGACCTTCCCATCTTGGGTGACCCTTCATGGTATAGCTCACAGCCTAATTGAGGTGCACAAGACCTTTCACCATGACTAGGTACTACCTAGTAGGTAGTGATCCATAAGGGGATATATATATATATATATATATATATATATATATATATATATATATATATATATATACACATACACACATACATGGCTCTTTATATTTACTGTAATTATATAGGGAATAAATTAGATCACAGCCCTTCTCACCTCATCTCAGCCACTTGAGATACATAATCACTCTCACTGAGCTAAATTGAAAGACCATGGGATATGGAAGGTTTATGTATTTCACTTAAATTATAATATACCTATGTATCTATTTACTTTTCTATGCATTATTTTATCAAGAAGTGCTTAAAAGCTATTCTATCTGCCTAAAAACATACAATTGTAACTGTTTGGGTCTGCCCTCTGCAGCTCATGAAGACACAGACACCGACATGCAGTGTTTCAAATTAGCCAATCATTGACCATCTCTCAGCATGTTGCAGAATGTTGCTGAATGATGGTCACTGATTGGTTAGAATGAGACATTGCACAGCAACTAAAGGAGAGTCTGTGTCTAGTTGAGCTGCAAAGGACAGACACAAACAGGTACTATTTATATGATTTTAGGCAGTAAAACATAGATTAGAATCTCTTCTTAATAAAATAAAATACATCAAAGTAAAGTTAATAAAAAGACTAACATTTATTTTAAAATGATATTTTCGGGCTAAAGCTTTGCTGTTTGTGCACGTGATTTTACCGGTGAAATAAAAAAAAACAGATTTGATATGAAAAGCGCTTCCATTGGCACTTTAATATTTTGCGTTATTATCTTTCTATGTACAGTATAAGCAAAATCAGGAAGGGAACTCCTGGGGAAGGCACTAAGGCAAGGGGCTGGTTGACCGGGCTGAGTGCTGGGTAAAGGTTAGGGTTAATGGATGGAGTTGTAGGGGAGGTGTTAAGTAGTAGGTTCCCTCCCTCCCTGTTATTTTGGTAAGGTTTTGTTATTGTGTGTATTGTCGCAGCTTGGCGTGGGTCTGCATCCCCCTAGGGGGAGCTCATTAGCTGGTTTAGGTTCCGGTGAGTGGTTGTTGCCAGAGGGGCCTTGGGCACGGGGTTCCTTTGGTCCTCTGGCTGGGTGGTGAGCTCCTTCCGCTTAGGGGTGTGCGGCTACCTCTGGTTAACATGTATGTTATTAATAAAGCTGTGGCCTGGTTTATCCCCATACTGGTTCCCGGTGTCATTCTTGGGGTAGAGGGTTGTGGTTATGCTTAATCGGACCTGTGTCACTTATGCTTAGTTCATGGAAATGATGTTGAAAAAACAATAAAATGTTATGACTCCATGCAAGTCCTGTGATTTATTTGACCAGACATTAGGCCCATGGCATTCTTTAGGTCAAGCATCCTCGATGGCTGCCTGGGGTGCCAGGTTAGGGAAGAGGAGCATAAGATATTCTACAAGTAACTAGTATCTGATGCACTTACCTCCGCTAGCTGCTCCACACCACTCGCCGTCTTTGACAAATTTACAAGGTCGGCTTGCATCTTATCCACCCATACCTTAACCCTGCAAAGAAAAGTATGGAAAATCAGAAATAGACACAAACAAAGCAATAAACAAGATTTTTTTGAGACATATTACATCCAAAAAATGAAAGCATCACTGTACCATAATCTGTACAATGTGGTATTTTAAAAATTAGTCTAAATAATGGGTAGAATGGAAAATAGAAAATAAATTCATAGTTACATAGTAATTGAGGTTGAAAAAAAGACTTTAGTCTACCAAATTGAACCTTTTTAGATCTACTCTGACCCTTGGAATATGTTGATTATTTTTTAATTGATCCAGAGGAAGGCAAACAGGAAAAAAAAACATTGAAACATTACCAATTGTCTTATAAGGGAAGAAAAATATTCCTTCCTGACCCCACATACTGGCGATCGGATTGCTCCCTGGATCAATACTCCTCTAATTATCCAGGATAGCCCTGAATGGCCTTTTTTTATTTAAATATATATTCAACCCCTTTTTAAAGTTATCTATCAATCCTGCTGTCACCAATTCCATAGGTTAACCACCCTTACTGTGAACAACCCTTTTCTTTCTTTTCTCTGATTGGCTAATGCATCTAGTACCAATAGAAACACTGTGAGCATGATACAGGGGCAGAGCTTTGCGGGTACTAATTAAAAGGTTTAAGTGAAAAAAACAGAGTTTTCAAGCACTTTTTAATAACATGATGTTTAGATCTTCAAACAGACACTTAGGTAGTTTATTTTAATATTAAAAGCAGGGAACATTTCCATATTAATGTTATAAATAATTATGTTCTATCACTGTCTAAACCTCCTTATTAATCATGTTTTATTACAGTTTATTGGTTGACAGGGACATGTCCACAGCTATTGTGTGTCGCTCAGTCATGTCCAACTCTCCATGACCTAATTGACTGCAACACACCATGCTGATCCACTTGGTTTTCATGGCAGAAATACTGGAGTGGGATGCCAGTTTCTTCTCCAGTAAGCCACAGCATACAGCTCCTGGTATTCCTAGGTGGTCTCCCACCCAAGTACTGACCAGGCCCAACCCTGCTTGGCTTCAGGGTGATGTGACCTCTTGGTTCCCTGACTGCAATCAAATCCAGGTCGCAGTGGTGAAAGCACCACTGGATCACTCCATAGCTATTATTACACAATGTAGTAAAATAAAAAATATGTATACAATTTTAGGTTTACATTTTTAATAATACTCTTTTTTTTTTTTAAAGGACCTAATTGACCTATGTAGGTAACTGATCTTTTTTATTAAAAATTTCCTTTTTTTAATTTCTATTCAATCCATCTGTAAAGTAGAACTCGGTCAAAACTCGCCTTATCCTGTACCCTTTCTTTTCGGAGCCTGACCTATTGTTCTAACGCGTTTCACTTTCTGATATATGTATCAGCCCAGCGTTTGTATTTTTATGTAGAATCACGTAATCACACCCCCTCCCGCGCTCTTCTAAGCTTTACATAGTAAGGCAATTTAGTCTTTGCTCACAGGTAATTAAATTATGTGTTTAGCAAAATTGGTCCCTAATGAAGCAATCAGTGCACTCACAGGCATAGGATAGAATGATGGGCTGATATATTACATCAGTAAATCAGATAAGAACTTCCCACCATATTAAAGATACACTTTAACAAAAAAAATCTAAGTTAATCTTAAAGGGACATTTAATACAGCACAATTTGTACCACATCACAGTAAAGGTCTCCTAAAAAATGTTTTAAATACTTTTTGAATTTTTCACAAACGTGCATTTTTCACTGAGAAATAAAAAATAAAAAAAATGGGTGTTTACATGTGTCACTGACTGCCCACTGCCAGACCCGCAGCTACAGCTTTGTGTAGAGAACAAAATTAAAATTAAAATTATCACTTAATAAAGCTCTGTGCAGAGCATGGAATGCTGGAATCACCTAAACAGGTCAGTTATGGGCTACATTTTAGCTGCATTCCTGAGTTCAGGGAAAAACTGCCTTCACTGCACGGCTCGGCTGTCTATTTTCCTCATACAATAGCCAGACAGGATAGACTATGTTATGTAAAGAGACTTAAAACTTTACATTGTTTAACTGTTATTAGTGTCATAAAAAAAATTAATTTTATAATTTTAACACACAATCTTGTGCTATTTCACACCATAAAGAGCAATTACAGTGAGGAAATGGCCATTTAAAGAGCATGTGAAACTGGCTATACATTGTATTAGCCATCTTTTTCTACTGAAGACCATTAATAAGGTATTCAGCACCCTTTGTGCTTTATCATGCAAATGAGATACTCCAAAATACTAATTATCTGATTTTAGAGATATTCAGCACTGTTTGTTCTGTATTATAATGCATTATAACTAATTAGATCCTTTAAAGTGCTATTTAGTTCACAGCCTGATTGTCTCTGTGGTCACCAAAACAATGTCCAATGTTATCATGCAGTCAGATCCCCTCTATCAGTATCAGAGTAGGTGCAGGAGGTGCAAGGCACCCGGGACCACAATAAGACCCTCTAAGGCCTCTCTGCTACTTGCAAAACCTGGAGTAAAGATGAACTTTTAATTTATTTAAGGGGCAGGAGCAGATAATTATTTGTATAGACATGTGATCTCATTGCCCTAGGGGTGATCTCACCATCTCCGTAAACTTTTGCCATTTTTATTGACCCCTACAAGGTCCATAGAGAAGTTGTAAATTATTTTACACAGGGGGGCCTCAATTTACTAGCTCCGCCAGTGCCTTCCATCACTCTTAGCAAGTGCTTTGAACCACAATTTAGCATACATGTCTGAGTGATAAAAGCACCAAATCCTAACCACTGGACCACCAGAGAACCTCCTACTACACCCAAATTCTTAAATACAAGTCATTGAACAGATTCATAGTACAGACAATATCACCATCAGAACACTTCAAAAAGATTATGAATTCTTCTAGATATGTATTATTATTATTATTATTATTTAGTTATTCATCTAATTTCATATTATTTCCATTATTATGAAAAGTTATCACTTTTAAAGAGAAGTTTTTTTATACAATATTAAACTCTTTTTTTTTTTTTCTTTTTTTTTATAAATGTTTTATATATTTGCTTAAATACTTAATGGAGGAGGTTCCAAATATGGTATCATTTAAAATTACCGGTAAGTAATTACAAGAACTTTATCAATTGTGATAAAAATAAATGCATTGTCCTACAGTAAATTTACATAGAAAGTTGACATTTGACATTTTTTTTTTAAACTACTTATGTAACACGCACATTTATTTTTGTTTTATATATATATATATATATATATATATATATATATATATAAAATAAGCTTAATTAATTAATGGATGAGGTTCAATATACCATGTATGGTATAAATTAAAATTACAATTATTTTATTATACCTTAATTTGTAGCGCGCCAACATATTCCGAATCTCTATACAGGGCTAAGTTCAAGACATAAACAATAACAATATTAACACAATACAAAAAATAGAGGGCCCTGTCTTTGAGCTTAAAATCAAGTGCATAGCAAGATTGAAAACCTGCAAACTAACAAACAAAAGTGTATGGGAGTGGTATAGAAGGATGTGCATGTGTTTTTGTGAGATTTTGAAGGATTTGAGGCAGGAATATAGTCTAATGGAGCGAGGCAAGGAGTTCCAGAGAATAGCTGCAGCACGAGAAAAGTCCTGAAGGCGGGAGTGAGAGGATGTCAGAGTAAAGAGGACAGTTGGGGGAGTATTTAGAGACAAGAGCAGAGCTATAAGGGGGTGCATTATCATTGAGGGTTTTAATGATTTTACATTTTATTCTGGAGGCTACGGGAAGCCAGTGGAGTGACTGACAGGCGCTGTAGACACAGAGAAATGAGTATGGTAGATGAGTCTAGCGGATGCAATCATTATGGATTGAGTGGAGAAAGATGGCTGATGGGGAGGCCAGAAAGGAAAGAGTCGAGGCGAGATATGATGAGAGAGCGGATTAGAATTTTAGTTAGTGGAGATTTTTTTTAGGTGAAAAAGACCAGATTTGGTGAGTGATTGTATGTGAGGAATGAAAGAGAAGAAGGAGAAGAATGAAAGGGAAGAAAGGTTCCACCAGAACCCCAAGACAACGAACCTGGGAGGTGGTAGTGATGATGATGATGACATTGTTCACAGTGAGAGATATTTGTGCAGTGGAAGCTGAGTTTGAGTTGACTGGCGGACATCCAGAAGGTAATGCTAGTAAGGTAGTTGGCAACTTGTGCTAGAGTAGAGGGGCATTACTTTATTGATTATCATTAAAACATGCCTACATGGAAAGTTCACATTTTGAGTTGTCAGCTTTTCAGATGCAGCGAATGAAAGATTGTTGCCATTAATTACTGATTAACACTGGTTAACTTGAGGTACTGGTTACCTTAACTACAGTCATCGGCACAAAAACAATGGATTTGTCTCCTTGGGTCATCCTCGGCATGCCCACCTTTTTGTGTGCACTCAACTCCACTCAAGACAATGGAAATAATGCATCAGGGGCTAATACTAATTAATAACAATGATCTTTCATTAACCAAACAGCTGACTGACAGCTCAAAAATGGCAAACGTCAATATTAGTTGACTGCATAAGGTAGATAATGTTATTACGGATATTAAGTGATACCATATTTGCAACTTCCTCTGTGCCACTTTAAACACAGGGATAAGTAAATGTCCATGTATTGCCCTGAAAACAACTGAAGTACCTCACATTTACATTTTATTATGTATGTCCTCCCTTAAGTGGACATTTTCTGTTACTATTGTATGTGCGCATTATCAGCAATAAATCACTTCCAAGGCAAGTCCATTAAGGCAGGAATTTCCTTCCAGCTAATTACTTCTGTGTCTTTTTTTCTCATTGCCAGGATTTGGAAAGCAACAAAAGGTGACAAATTGTTGTATTTATAACAAGTTGATGTGCTTAGAAGACTTTCTTAAAGGAAAATGTTTTTGTTATCTGCCCTATAAGGTTTCAAAGCTACTTTATACCAGTGAAAATGCAAATTTTGTCTAATTTGAGACAATCAAAATGTTGGATAATAAAGAAACTAGTGTTTGAGGGGTGAAAGGTAAAGAACAAAACACCATAAAGCAAGACATACATGGCAGAAGAAAATAAAATGCAATTTTTTACTTATTTATTGATCAGAGTGTTGGATAACTAAGACTCTACTGTATAGTAAATTAGTTTAGCTAAACTGTTTGAAAATAGCTATTAAAATGCAAGGGAAACCCCCCGGAAATTAAAAAAAAACTACTGTAATACAGATATTAATAATATAACTCCAACAGCTGCTGAAATTTATAGCCTGGATTAAAATTAAACTTCAAATTGGGTGTAAATCATTTTAAATTGTACTTTTAATCAAATATTGTTGGCTCATAATTTGTGTTATAATAGAAGCTGAGAGTCAAATCATGTTTGTTGTTGTTGTTCAGTTGTGTCAAACTCTCTGTGACCCTATGGAGAGCATCACGCCTGGCATATCTTGTGTCTGGTTGTGCTCATCCATAAGGTTTTCATGGCAAAGATACTGGAATGGGTTGCCAGTTCCTTCTCCAGTGGGCATCAATTTATTTGACATCTCTGCTACGACATGCCCATCTTGGGTGACCCTACATGGTATAGCTCACAGCTTCACTGAGGTTCACAAGGCAGCGATCCAGCAGGGGAAAACATGTTTACCTCTTGGTTTTTATTATAATACAAATCATGGTGTGAATGGTGAATATATGCAAAAAACTTTGGCAATATCACTCTGTTCTTTAGTTATTAAAATGTTAATATTCAATAGTTACAACAGTACAGGTTGTATTTATTACCATCAAACCCTATTTCTCGTAAATATTTTGCATCATTATTAGTTCAAAGTTCCAGTTATATAAAAATCCCCCTCCACTGCCCTCCTCTACTCCTTCATCCACTGATAGATAAGATAATCACACCCCTTCAGGTTCCAAGCTAGTAGGAAGTGCTAAAGCCAGAGAAGACTGTACTTTCTATTCACAAATGGAGCATTTAAAAATCAACTACACAGCTGATTATAATGTGTTACTAATTTTACAAACATTAACCAACTTTCAAGCTCAATTATAATTTCTACCAAAACATTTTAAAATAAATAACAGCCAATTACAGATATATTTTTTTCTTGTTTCTGAAACAACTGGAAACAACTTTGTTGTTCCCCTTCAAAATGGGTCATGGCCAACAGGTTGGTCTTCAGTTATTCCTTGCAAAGAAACAATGGGGTATATTTATAAAAGTGGGGAAAAGGAGAGTTAAAAGGTATATTCCCTGTTTTTAACTTTTTCTAATCTCACACCTGCTGCTTATCAGCCTTATTAAATTGTGATTTGGCCAATTGAATAGGGCTCTATATAAGCACAGAGCATATTTTTTTACAGAAGTTTTTAGTTAGTGAACTTCTATGCAAAAGCACTTAAAACTTCTGTAAAAAAATATGCTCTGTGCTTATATAGAGCCCTATTCAATTGGCCAAATCACAATTTAATAAGGCTGTATATCAGAAGCACCCATTACATTTATTTATTGTTTACCCATACAAATTTATTTTATAAAAAAAAAACGGTTTCCACACCCCCAGAGATATCTACATAGGCACCCCATACTGACCAATAGAAAACCTGTATACGTTTTTTAACCTTAAACTAACCTTCCAGCCAACAGGAGAAAGTGCAGAAATCTAGATCAGCTATGATGGAGCTACTCCTTGCTTCCTTGTAAACAAAAGAGTTTATGTCCCATAATGCTTTGCTGCAGACTGACTTCCCATACATTGCAGCAATGTTATAGCTGCCTGCGATTGGCCGAAACAAAATATGAATTTTATGCTACTTTAGCTTGGAAATTCAAGGGCATTCCTTCTCAAAAGCAACAGCCAGAAAACTGAAAAAAAATGCTAATTTCAGGGTAAGTTTATTAATGTTTAGTTTTATTTGCCTAGAAATGAACTTATGTATAGCTCTACAGAATATGTTGGCGAGTTACAAATAAACAATAATAATAATAATAATAGTTTTGATTTTTTTCTGCAAAAAATGTTTGCATACATTACTGTGTCTCCTCTATCAGATGTATTCATAATCCATTAAACTTCTATTTAGCTTTAATTATGCCCAGTTCCTTCATCAATCAGATTTAAAGTTTATCTGTCTTGATAAACAAGATCCAAAAGAAAACAGGAACTGGTGGTATTTTATGTTGTAATACTGCTTATCCCCACTTATCCTTTCTTATGCCCACTTTTATCCCCTCTTGATAAATATACCCCAATGAGTTCCACAGGTATATTAATGCTTGACAGATGCAATAATATTATGTTCAAAAGCTCCAATTCTTCCCTTCTAAAAACTATAACTGTGACAAAAAATGAATAATGAAGAAAATAACAGCCTTCTAAAAATTGCTTGTGGGATTTAAAACTAAACTAATGGTGTGATTTTACATTTTAGATATTATTTATGACCTTCATTTTTTTCTAATGTAATACAAAAGTAGTTAATTTGATAAAAAGTTTCTGATGCAATAAAACATCTGTTCTCTTTTCCAGATACACATAATATCATGAAGTTTAATATCACGATCTCCAAAAAACAAAATAAGCCAAGCAACATGAATACTGTTAATATGTAGGAACCTGCTGGGCACAAATAATATCTCAGAAAATACTAAACTGAGATCTTTTCAAAAGAATGAGGCATAATTCACGTGTTTTTTTTTTTTTTAACGCGCACATTTATTTTTGGCATATATTGTTTTTTTGTATAAGATCAAAGGGACTCTAAAGTTTAATTAATTAATTTGACTCTCTACAATGTAAGTTTCATATAAAATGTACTTACTTATAAGAGAAATATAGAGCAACGTTTTTTTTTCACATTCTGGAACTTTTCTTACTGTATTCTCTCCAACATGCTGCCATCTTGTATACACGTGAACCACAGCACTGTAGATTGTGAGCTAAGGATACTTGCACATGGAAGAAAATGCACTAAATATTTACACAAGAAGTTTTTTCTATCTCTCTGTTACCAACCTACTCAGTAAATTATTGAGTAGGTAAAGATAAGGATCTGTCACCCCAACAGAAAGTGGATTTCATTGTAAATATCTGGCTATACATTGTACTAGCAGTTTTTTTTCTACAGTAAATCATATTTAGAATTGATTTTGTGTATCCTATATGTTAACACGTGGCTCAGTATGCTAATGTGTGTATCAGAGGGAGAGGAGTCTAACTGCCATATAACATTGCTGGACTTGATTTTGGCACTATAAACTGACTGTAATCCTAATTAGCACATCAAATCAGCCAATTAACATGCATGAGCCACTCATTTGCATATAAATGCAGCAACAACATCATGAAATACCCATGATTTACTCACTTTAGAAAAAATGGATAACTATATATAGCCAGTTTTTCATGTTCATTAAGGATATCCTAAAATATAACTTGGTTTTTGGGTTGGCAAAGTCCTTTTAAATCAATATTACAGGAAATCAAGACAAACTGTTCACTGGAAGGTTTGATCATGAAGCTGAAGCTCAATATTTTGGCCATATCATGAGATGGCAGGATTCCCTAGAGAAGACTCTGATACTGGTGAAGTATGAAGGCACAAGACGAAGGGGAAGGCAGAGGCGGAGACGGATAGATTAGGTCATTGGAGCTCAGAGCTCAGAGACAGTGGCTGACAGATGAGCCTGATGTGCTGTGGTCTATAGGGTCACAGAGAAATGGACACGACTGAATGTCTAAACAACAACAACATGTGATAGGAAACCCTTAAGGTCTTCATATCTTACTGAATTCATTTCTATATCTTTTTGCAAATAAGTTGTCTTGCAGACACTTGTTCATGTAAAGCTTGACACTATTTTTTCTGCTATGATATATGCATTCGGCAACTTGGTCCAAGTCCCTTTACCGGATCTGCAGCCAGAGAGCTATAAATAGCAGAGGATGCAGTAATGCGGGGGAATACTGAAATGTGCTTTAACATTCTGGAAACTACAATCAAGGGGCAGCTTTATATTTCTGGCTTGTGAAAATGTGTTTCTTCCCTTTCTAGATTATGGGAATGAGACCAAAAGCTGAGAAATTTACTGTCACCAAGAGATTACTTAAAACATAGTGCACAGCCTTTATTAATATTTCCATCACTGAGACCCATCAAACCACCAGAACTGGAAATTTTACAGCTACACATATTTTATGATTCTGAGTGCTGCTAAAAACATCAATACGGAAACAATACATGGAAACTTTATGGTGCAGAAAAGTATATGGAAGTATCCCTGCTTTTACCTTTTTTTTAATCTAACATACTGCTTATATCAGAAACACACATTACATTGAGTCATTCTATTCTCCTTTGCTGCTGAATCTGAATCCCCAGACATTGCAACATTGTTGTACCTGCCTCTGATTGGCCACAACAAATTATGAATATTATGCTATTTTAGCTTGGATTTCCCAGGGCTTTCCTTCACAAAATAAACTACTCAAAAACTGAAGACATTTTTTTCATGCAAAACATGTTTTCATCCACTACTGATTCTCCTCTGTCAGATGCATTCATAATCCATGAAACTACCTTTAAGATCTATTTTTATGTTGCTTCTACTAGGATTACCTACATATCGCGCTAATCTCATGGGGCCTCATTCAATTGCCATTTGGCCAATTGAATAGGGGTCTAAATAAGCACATAGCATATATTTTTTAAAGAAGTTTTTAGTTAGTGAACATCTATCCAAAAGAAAGGTTTTCACTAACCAAAAACTTCTTTAAAAAAATATGTTATGTGCCTATTTAGACCCCTATTCAATTGGCCAAATTGCAATTGAATGAGGGCCATGGAATGTACTTTTTTGGAAAACCACCACAAATGATTAACAAATATTGTATTGAATAACACAATTAATGCTGACATTAAGTCAAATGGTGAGCATTGCCTTCAACACCGAACTCTGTACCATAGCCTTATTTTTATGCTCAAAAGAAAAGGGACCTTCAGGGCTTTTTGCTGTCTGTACGGAAGTAGAAGAATCAAAGCGAACAGTTCCCAAATTACAGGAAAACGCCATCTCTTATCATAAACTCTGTTTCTGCCTCCGACACAAGCAGAGGCAACATTAAAGCTGCCTCATCATATCAAAATTCATCAGTGAAGTATATAAGCAGAAAAGCACTCAACTTAAATATAATGACTGAATCACATTTTTAAATTACCAAGTTCACAGAAGTGTTTCCTCCTCCTAATCTCAAGACAGCATTTCTTTAACACTGCTGATCACTTATGGCCGTGGGTACATATGTCACCACGAGTTACTATCAGATGTGGGTTATCCAGCAGTATGTTAACATTAGGTTGCATCATGGACCCTGCAGCTGACTGACACATTACGTGCAAACGGGGGCAACTCCACATGCTCGGGAATTCGGTTGAATCAGTTTCAATTTTTGTTTTATATTTGTATAGTTCTTATTTGCAGCTCGGAGGAGAAAAGAAAGACGTATAATTATTAAAATATATTAAAATGACATGCAATACAATTCATTTTCTATTATGCATGTTATATTGTTAAAGTTACATGGAATCATTTTTTTTTTGTATAATGCATTTAAAAGAGCATGTTTTAAATATTATTAAAGTGTCTTTTTCATAATAACACTTGTTTAAACCTATTGGAAACGAACAGGAAATAAATTGTGTGAGCAGAGAGTATGCATGACTCTGGATCTCATTGGCAGACATAGCTATATTGCTACTCATTGGCTGTCAGGGACATGCCCCCAAAAACAGTTATACATTTAGAGCCCCCTATTTTGCTCTAGGAGCTTCATTGTCAAAACAGAAGCACACTGTTTAACATTACCAAATATCCACTTTCAGAAGCAATAAAGGAAAAAAATGACTTCAATGGCCTTTTACACTTATTGTAAACTAACAGGAAATACCTCTCCGTGAGTAGGACGTATTCATGACTCTAGAACTTATTGGCAGGCAATTAGGACTCATACAGTTATATTGCTGCTCATTGGCTGTCATGGACAAGCCCACAAAGAAAGTTATACATTATGTTCCAAGAGCTTAATTTTCAAATACTCATTTCCAGATGCAACAAAGAGAGAATTACTTCAATTGCCCTTTAAACTTATTTTAAACTAACAGGAAGTCAACAGTAATAACTTGTGAGGGTAGATCTCCTTGGCAGACATATATGACTCATACAGCTGTTTTCCCACACAAATATTTGGCATGGAAAAGCCTTCAAGGAATTAGAGGTTTAATAAAGTTAAGGAAGGAATCGTCATTTAGAAACTGTGACAAAGAGAGACCAGGGATTTATCTGGGCCACAGATATTGAAAAGCTAATTTTTCCCCTGGAAGTGTGAAAGAGTTATCTCCTGAAGGAGTTTGATTAGCGTAAATGAGCATAGCCTTCAAAGACTGGAGTTGAGAAATGTCAGTGAGAGGCTTTAATTGAGGCAGGCTCTGTTTGGGCCTTCAGCTTTGGAGAGGCTATGAAATCAAAATGAGAAAAGACTGCATGAAGCAGACAACAGACTCAAGGAAGTAAATGCTGTTTATTAAGGGCTGCAAAAAGAGAAACCCAGAGATGTGAGAGAAGACCAGAAGTGTGTACAATTGGATTGAGTTGTGAAAAGGGACACCAGAGAGGCAGTGTTCGTAATAGTGTCAGAAGCTGGAGAGAGGCACAGACAGACGTATCAGTGTGGAGATGAGGATAGGAGAAATCTGCAGCAAAGAAATGTGGAGTTCTGACGATACAGGGCAGTGAACGTAAACATACAAAGCATTGGGCTGTTTGTTTTGTATTTGCTCCATTCAGGTTTAGCTGGATGAAAGATCTGATAATTAGGAATTGACACAGAGATGGTAGTGCTATGTGGTAGCTAGGCCTGCTATTTCTTTTATTTGTTTTTGTATGTCATTTTCTAATACTGTTAAATATATGAAAGTAAAGTTTGGAAAAAAATGAAGGCCTCCTGTACATGTGTTCATCCATCACAAGTGCCAGAAACAATGGCACATACCTAGTGGGAGATATACTATGCCTAGGTTTTGTGACAAGCAGCCTGAGGGGTCTTGAACTGAATTGGGAGTTAAAGGATTCAGGAGCAGCTTGTAAAAGAGATACTTTACATCAAGGGTGGTTGATGTGAAGTGAAAGTGAAAAGGAGGGAACAGGTAAAGACAACTGCATAAGGCTACAGTCTTCAGAGGATTAATTAAGGCAGCCTAGATGGTCATTTTATATCTGCTGTAACATAATATGTGTTATAGTGAAGGCTGTTTCAGTTGCCAATATGTGATGTAGAATAGGAGTTTACTTTCTTATCGATGCTTAGTGCCTACACATTAAACAATCCAGAATGGATCAAGAAATACAAAAAGATCATATGGAACAGAAAAAGTATCCTGTTTAATCCCACCGTATATGGGTAAAAGCATATATTCAGATGCCAACATAAAAACTATTGACTTTACATGACTTAATATTCTAAAATGTTGTGCCTCAATAGCCTCTGGACAATCATTCTTGATTGATGTAATAGAAAACAAATGCAAATTTAGAGTGAATAATGTTAAACGATAGCCTCATTTCTGTACTTGACACTTTTTAAGAGAGATCTGGATAAGTGGTCATCCAGTTTATCTAATAAATTGAATACACTAGCAGGGTCCTATTTAAATGTTGTGATACCCTAGACCAGGCATTCCCAAACTATGGTCTATGGACTACCAGTGGCCTATGGGCTTCAATCAGGTGCTTTATAGCGCAGCTGGGATTACAAATAAATTATGACACTAAATTAAGAAAGTGTATAAAAATGCATTAAAATCAGGAAACGGGTGCCTCGTTACTAGATTTATGGTTTATAAATGAACAAGTTATATGCCAACATAATACAGCACATTATAACTGTTAACAAGCAGTCAAAAACATAATTGGGTGACCCAATAAGGCCATTATCAACTATTAAGTGGTCCATTGAAATAAATGCTCATGTTCCACTGCCCTAGACCAATTTTTCAAAGTTTAAAGATAGAATGGGGGGAGGAATAGAAAAAAATGGAAAACGAGAAGGGATGAAAATTAAAAAGGAAAGCTGGAAGTTATGGAAAGTGGCTAAGAAGAAAGGAAATTTAGGAACATAGTGAGATGAATGGAGGAATATACACGGCAAAAAGAAGAGAAATGGAAATGAGAGAGTGGAATTATGGAAAGGGAACAAAGAAGATAGTCAAGAGTTAGAAAAAAAGCCAATTGTGAATCTGTAACTGAAAGAAAAGAAAAAAACGATAAGGTATGGTTAGAGTGAGGACGAGTAGAATAAAAATGGAGAACAGAAAGAGCATAGTGAAGATCTTTCAATGGAAAATTAACAACAAAAGGGTTAGAAAAAGTTTTGATGCCACCACTTGATTGTGCCATCCTAGGCCCTAACCTTTTTAGAATTCTAGTCACCTGGATGGTAGCCCATTTGTTTTTTCAACATGGTACAGATAATAAATCTACCACATGGACTATGTTATCTTACAGACAAAATGAGAAACGCAGTACACATTATGTTTATGGATTTTGTGATTCTATATATATAACAAGTAAATTGCATTGCTTTATCTTCTGGTCATAATTCATATCTCTCTATACAATATGGTGTACTTGAATGTGAGCTAATGCACTTTTAACTGTTCATTATCTGGGTGTTTTCTGTACAGAACAAAACAATTGGAAGTGTGCAAGAGGGCAGAAAGCCATATAAAAATATCAGCCTATAAAGCATAGCACTTAGTTGGCCAGTAGGATCAATCATTTTCTCATTAGCAGTAAGTACAGTAAATATAAGGCCTTGACTTGATCAGTGAATAATCACAGACTATACAAGAGTCAATGTGAAGTGGCTTATAATGATTTGCTGACTAAATTTGAAAATGCTTATTGTGCCACGAGACAGGTAATACAATGTATTTTACAGGTATCTCATGGATTATATCCACTACAATTGGAGTTCTCCAATGTATGTGTTGTTGGAAAGGTCAATAAAAATCAATAAAAACAAATCTGTTTAAAGAAGTACACAAGGACTTTGGGGGGGGGGGGGGGGGGATTGGGATGTACATAAGCAAATTAACAACATTAGCAGCTTTGAAAGCCAGGGACTTCAAATAATTTTTAATTATATTCTTAAATTTGTCAGACTCTACTTGTGTCATGGCGTCTGAGCAAACAGGTTGCCCAAAATCATAGGGACTGAGGGGAGGGTTATCCAACTGGGACTTGCTCTCTATTCAATCACTATTATCAAGTGCACATTCAAACTGGCACTGAATCCATGGTTATTCTCGTTCCTCCCAGGAGTTTAATACTATTAACAACAAAAACATCTTTGCTTTTGTTGTAGTATAAAGAAAAAAAAAAGTAAAAAAAAAGTTGATAAATTATATATTAAACTTTTTAAAAACACTTTGCCCACTACCAAGTTAACAAGTTAAGTTATTCATAAAAGTCTACTATCAATACGAGACTTAAGTGGTCCTTTAACCTTCTCAATGTCCGCACTATTTTGCCCAACTGTCTCAAAAACACTTCTTATGACACAGTCATCTCCCATAACTGTATCCTGATGCCACCATGTATCGGTTACCCTCTTGGCTCACATTCCCAGCCATTACCCTCTAGATTTTAAGCTCTTCTATTAGGAACGTCAACTCTCATGCCTCAAATTGTATATTGCCGCATTACTCATTTTACTTCATTTAAGAATTATAAATAGCGCTACAGAAAATGATGGCGCTATAGCAGTGTCAACATTTACTTAATTTGAATAGAAACTATTTTTACATTGGCATCAATTAAAAAAAGTTATCTTTAGTGAGGAAGCATACATAGAAAAGTTACACTCATCTTGAATGTCCTGATCCAACCATAATTTTCAAAGTCCTTATTGTTGGTGGCAGGGTGTGATAAACTTACTCTGATTACCGAAAATCGTCTTATTTTTTTTAGACATTGTCATTTTCCTGTGTGTATAAAATCACATTATAAATATTCTATAACTGATATTAATAATATCCACTTACTCTAAGCCAGGGATTTTCTCACACTATGTCAATAATATATATATATTTTTTTTTTCTATTACAAAGAATACAAAATACATACAAGCACATAAAATAGCATGCATATCATATTTCAAAAACATCCTGACATTCAATCTAACAATGTTCCAAAAATGACAAAGTTAAGTACAAACTTTAAAAAAACAGTGACTTAGGGCCTCATTCTATTAGCGGCAGCAGCCGTTGCGGGGCCGCAAGGACCGGCCGCAAGCTATTCGGCTATTCTATTCCCTTACGGCCGGGGACTCCGGCAGGCTTGCGGCCGGTGCCTTGCTATCTCTTGCGGCCGAGGAAAGCCTTTGATCTAAAACGGCCGCAAGAGTTTCGGCCGTAAGAAATTCCTATTTGCAATTCAATTGCTCCGGGAACCCTGTCTGCAAGGCTAAAAGCGAGCCGCAGCTTACTTGCAGGAAAGAGGTCCCGCTAGCACCAATTAAGCACATAAAATAGCTCAAATAAAGCCATCCTGCACTTTGAGAAGACTATAAAGGGATTTTCGGTGTTAGAAAAAATAGCACATAATTATCCTATACTCAAATCCGTAAAATATTTTATTTTTAATATCCGTAAAATATCCATGTAAAAAGTCCAGAGTGCTTGGAGCACTTCAGACCCGCCCACGCCGCAGCCGGAAAATAAACAGTTAATTTGAACTCGGGTTTGGGCTGATGTGCAAGCTTGAGAGTGGGTTACTTTTAATCCTCATGTCCCCCAATATAATCCCTAACATTTACAGAGCTGTACAGTGCAGGCTTGAATTTATTTTTGCGTTTTTATATTTCTGAGATTACGGCCGGTTCCAAGATATGCGGCCGGTCGTAAGAGGAGATCCTTGCGGGGCCATATAATAGAATCGCGAGTTAACAGAACCCCCGCAAGGAATCGCAGCCTTACGTCCGATTTACGGCAGCTAATAGAATGAGGCCCTTAGTCAATAATAATGATGTGAATAGATACAGTAACAGAGGTAAATATGCTTTGAAGAAGTAAAAAAAATCTAATTTCACGAGTAAAATTTTACTAAGAAAATGGCATTATTTTTAAACCAAATATATTGAAATGTTTTTTTATATCACTGTACATCTCGGCAGACTGCTTGATCTTTATATTAGAAATTTAAGGATAAAAATAGAAATATATATAGGCAAAAGGAGACGATGGGAATTCTCCAAGGTCACCATGATGCTCATTATTGCCTTACATTTAAGATTTGCTTTATAGATTTGCTAAATAGAGTTTTTAAATAATAGTAAAATCTGCGGTGAAATACACATTAACAATTTCCTTATTGAAGTTTCTCTTCTATTTGTTTAATTTCCCTTGGAGGTCAGATTTTCATAAAGACAGCAAAGGTAATAATGTAGATCAGTGAAAAATGCTGGCAAATTCCAGAAATCCTTTAAAATGAAGACATATCTCTAAATTGCTACCACATAAAAATGACAGAAAGAGCCACAAAAAATCATAAAAGTGTGCATAAAACTTTCATTAGAAAATTAAGATCGATAAGTGGAAAATGTGCTTTGAAACTATGTTAATTTACTTAAAATGTATACAGTTTAAATAACCGAATCACTGATTTGTAAATGTATCAGTTACATGAGCATAACTACTAGTTTGGGAGAGGACCTTCTCTAAATAAATGGAAGGAAATATTAAAGATAGGATTTAAAACTGTTTTGGAGTTTAAAAGATATAACTGTGTAATTATTTAAAAATATCTCCACACTTTTAGTTTATGAAGCTCCTTCATAGAATCCATTTATACTAACAGTTTAAGCCAGAAAAGAACACATGAAGCAATGATGTATAAAATACAGTTTTAGAAGACCAGTTTCACTATTATATCCAGTTAAGGAGCACAAAAATGACTTAAGACTATATATGTTATCTACCATCAATTAGAAGAAAAAGGTCTAAACCAGGGGTCGTCAACCTTTTAATTCAAACCGCCCACTTTTTATTGTAAAATGTCCTTACCGCCCACCAGTGCTGAGTTAATTTACCCTATCTCATTTCTACGTACATAAATCATATGACCCTAGCTATGTATTGCCCTGTACTTACTAGATAGTAATCCGGTCCTAACAGCTGTCCCCAGGCTTTCCCACCAGCTCTCCAACCAGCCACCTATTGATTACCCCGCCACCCATCATGAAAGCTTGAATCTCCTTCTAGCGGGCAGTATGGACCAGGTTTAATACCACTGGTCTTAACTGACTAAGGTGAGACATCTTTTCATTCTTTCCACCTTACACGGATTGACTCTTTCATGTTGTAGACTTCTTGGAGATAACTTGTCAACCAGAAAAGCACACTAGTCTGAATAACAGACATTTTTCCCTCGTCTGGAGAGAAAACAATTAATCTTAAAGAATCCAGCCAAAAATAGAATCTTTAAGAGGGTCAATATTCTGAACATGTATTTAAGTGGTAAGAAGGTGATTGAGACATAGATAGACTGACCAGAAATCAGTGGTGGAGAAACAGCTTGCGCCACCCGGGGCTACCCCTGAGTTTGCCGCCCGCAGCAGATGGACGTTGATCTTGCACCACCGCCAGCTCCTGCCACCCCTACCAATGCACATCATGCACTCATTGCCAATCCTAAGATGGCCGTCTGGGATTGCTCAGCGCAGCGCGTGTGCGTTCTTACATGCTGCGCTCCACCGCGCAATAAGTGCCGCCCCGTCCCTCTCCCAAGATGGCTGCTGCATTCTTCCGGCCAGCCTCTCTTCCTGTAATATGCCCGGCAGCGTTGTTCCGCGCTGTGACGCCCCCCTGGGCCCTGGCAATGTAACACCCGGGGCGCTGCGCACCCCTAGCCCCCCCTTCCTACGCTACTGCTAGAAATCCTTAAAACTTGGTTCAATATAGGACCTTGGGGATTGGAGTTGGGCAAGAGTGGTGTAGTCAAATGCTCAACAATAACAAATAGGTTTAAGTAAGTAATGTAAAAAGTTAAACTGCACATACAATTTTGGCAAGATTTATTATTAGCCCATTAAAATGATCAAACTTTTCACATTTCAAAGTTTCAGTATGGAATGTCCTTCCAATTCACTGAAATAAATGGCAATAACAATACTAACACTTCAGGAATACATTTAATACGGCTATTCATTTTTTAAAATAATGATGTAATAATATATAAAAATTAGTAATATATATATATAATAAATCTGATTTCCCCCATAAATATGTTACTTAAATGAATTATTAGTAATATTGTATTCTTTAACTGTTATTTGGTCCCCATGGAAGCCAATTGTTGCTATGGTTGCTATGTATATTTATGTTCCAGGTAGTGAGTCGATACCAGATCATTTTATGTTCTAATTCAAGGTAGGATGGCATATTAATTTACTTCATTATCTATTTTACTTGCAAATGATTCCCATAGGTTGGTATAGATAAAATGATGGAAGAGTCCAAACATTGCACAGTCATGTAATGGGTAAAAGCAGACCCCCAAATGCAAGACGTGGTCTCATATCTAGTGTTTTTGTGGTACTCATGTTTTGTGATGCGAACCCACATCTCACAAAGTCCCACAATTCTCGTTCACACGCCTGTGAGTAAAATTTACCCAATATGCTTGGTCGTCCTGGAGCTGACCAAATAATTCTCATTGTGGTGTGAAATAGCAGTGAAACCGTTAGCTGAGGCCTGGTCTGGCCTCTTTGATCTGCCACCCTGCACTCCACATATTGAATTATAAGAACTGTACCAATGTATTTTGTACAGATTATTACATTGAATTCATAATCCATGACACAGTATACTAGCTAGCACAGGAGGAGTTGAGCTTCCTGCCGTCATGAGAATTATTATTATTATCGTTTATTTGTAAAGAACCAACATATTCCGTATTTCTATAGATAAATTGTGATCAAGGCAAAACAATATTAACATATTACAAAGATGGAGGGCCCTCGTCTTTGGGGAAAGCACTATAAACATCTAATTCTAAACGCAAAGCAGTGTGCAAGATTGAAAACTCGCAGACGTACAATCTAAAGGTTATGGGTGTGATAAAGGAGGGTGAAAAATGCAGTGTACATGTTAAGGAGGGAGGTTATAGGTTTCTTTAAACGGGTGTGTTTTTAGTGAGGTTTTGAAGGATTTGAAGCAGGAGGATAGTCTAGTGGAGTGAGGTAAGGAGTTCCAGAGAATAGGGGCAACGCGAGAAAAGTCCTGAAGGTGGGAGTGAGAGGAGGTAATGACAGAGGAGGAAAGAAGAAGGTCATTAGCAGAGCGAAGAGAGAGGGTTGGGGAATATTTGGAGATGAGAGCAGAGATATAAGGGGGTGCAGTGTTGTTGAGAGCTTTGTAAGTTAGGGTCATAATTTTACATTTTATTCCGGAGGAAGCCAGTTGAGTGATTGAGAGAGAGAGGTGCTGCAGACACAGAGCGTTTAGTACGGTAGATGAGTCTAGCCGAGGCATTCAAAATGTATTGAAGGGGGGATAGACGGGTGGTGGATAGGCCAGCCAGAAGTTAGTTGCAGTAGTCAAGATGGGATATGATGAGGGAATGTATTAGAATCTTATTAGTAATTTTATGTGAGCAATGAAAGAGAGGGCAGGGTCCAGTAGAACCCCAAGACAGTGATGATGGCGTTGAGTTTGAGATGGTGGGCGAACATCCAGGAGGACATGCTTGAGAGGCAGTTGGAAACACTTGTTAGAAGAGAGGAGCATAAATCGTGTGCTGAGAGGTAGATTTGAGTGTCATCTGCATAGAGATGATACTGAAGTCCAAAAGATTTTATTATGGTGTTAAGTGAGGATGTATAGATGGAGAATAGGAGGGGCCCTAGGACTGAACCTTGGGGTACGCCAACAGAGGGTGAGGAGAAGAAGAGGTGCCAGAGAAGGACACACTAAATGTTTGATCTTGTAGGTATCCTGTGAACCACTATCTCTGATTCTAAGGGAGTACAGAATTTGGGTTAGTAGAGGGTGATCAACTGTATCAAAGGCAGCAGAGAAATCCAGGAAAGAAAAGTAAAATAGAAAAGTGACCCTTTGACTTGGCAGTGAGCAAGTCATTAGTGACTTTTGTTAGAGCTGTCTCAGTTGAGTGTTGGGGTTGGAAGCCGGATTGGTAGGTGTCAAGAAGGGAGTTGGAGGAGATAAATTGGGTAATGCGATTGTAGACAAGCCGCTCAAGCAGTTTGGATGCCAAGGGAAGTAGAGAGACAGAGCGGTAGTTAGTTGTGTAATCATTTTCAGATGAGGGTTTTTGAAGAATATGTGTAATTATGGCATGTTTTAGAGATGATGGAAGCATGCCAGTGTTTAAGGAAAGGTTGAAGACGTGTGAGAGCAGGGGTAAGTGTGGTAGAGAGTGGAGGGAGAATCTACTGTTTAGGTTGGTCTTGAGGCTCGAAAGTACAAAAGAGATGGTATTGCTTGATGGTAGTCAGCAAACTAAATTAGCAAATTAAATGCATCAGTAATGAAAAAGTTTATGTAGACTGACATAGGAATAACTTAATAAAAATATTATCAGAAATGTCCAATGGGATTGCTATAATTTTTAACTAGAAATGTAAAGAATACACTTTCATTGTACATCAAATAAATTGTTCAATTCAGTAAATGCTACTTGTATCTTTGTTTATCACTTTTTTTCCTACTTCACATTATCTTGGTTTATGAGCCTACTCTGTGTATAATGTTGGTTAATACAGTTAATTAAATAGATTACCACTGGTGAAATAGTAGGAACAAATAAGGAAATAGATCCGTATTAGGGAATACTGTACAACAAGGTGATACATTCTTCGATTGCCCTCTTCAATTACTTCCCTGGATGAATAGAACAGATTGGGATTAAAGGCTGAGATATAAAAAATAAGTCAATAGGAGTAGGCTATTTAATTGTGGATAGCTAAAACATGTAAAGAAATAGAAATTAAAGGCCACCATTGGAGACCATACAACTCATAGTCTATTCTGCTGTTGGTAATGCCAAGGACAACGCATAGCAATCAAAGGAGGATATGAATAACTCACTTACTTGATAATAATACAGCCTTTAATTTATTATCCAGTATATATTCAGTCATGCTGTAGTGGGAGCTAACAATTTTGCTTTTGTGACATTCCCCCAAATGCAAATATAATTGGTTTACAAGGATGTGGGAGCAAAGAAAGTAGCTCCAACAAGGCAATGGTGGCTCCCACTGCAGTATAATGTCAGAGAATAGATAATAAATTAAAGGGTGACTTTAATTTATATTCTATAACATTTTCCCATTTCCAGATTTAGTTTTTCAAAAAGGAATATTGTTAATATGGAAGCAAAGTGGACATTTAATTACATGAATAACTTCCTCTTTTTTTATATCTACTGCAATAAGAGACTACCATCAATTAGATGCACTGAATGTTGAGTGGTGGCAAGCAAAGTGCTTGAATATGCACAGAGACCTCCATATAAGGTTATCAAAGGGTAATGTACATTACACGTAATTTGCTATAGGAGTTATATTCAAATTCCCTATTGATGGCATGACCCTGGCAAGATCCATTAGGCGTTTAGATTAATAAAGCTGTGGCCCATCATTTTCCCAAGAAATACTTGGTCAGTGTGTATATTTAAGCAACCATAATCCAATAGCCAATTACATAATTAACGTTGTTACATCACAGCACAATTAAGCATCCCGGAGGAGGAGCCCGGCCTGGTCAGTAACCTCACGCCCTGGGCCCACGCCCAGAGCCTCCCAGTGCTTTACTAAGCACGCCCATGAGGCAGGGCAACGCCGACTTAAGCCCGTGGGCCGGGTGACTCACCTCCCGCCAACCAAAGTTATTCCTAACTTCCGTCCTAACCTAGGAATCCTAAATTCCTTACCCTTCTACTCTTTCCCCCTTTTCTTTTTTTTTTAAACTTAAGCCACCTGAGCTGACCTCACACCTTACTCCCTTCGACTATACCTTATTAATCTATCCATAATTTATTTTTATTTTTTTCTAACTAACCACCAACTCAAAGGGGAAGGAGGGAGGTAATCAGCTCAATGGCCGGCACGGAGTGAGGAGGGAGCCCGCAAAATGAGCGGAAATCCCTCCTCCTCCTCCAGCCAATCAGAAGCGCCCAGGCTCCGCCAGGTCACGCAGCACTGCGTCAGACGCGGGGTGCCTGGGGCTGCCTCCGCGCCGGCCATAATCTAAAAAATATTCAGACAAATAACATGACATAGCACTAGGAATAGCCTTTTTTAAGATGTAAAACAGAGACAGAACAATCTCAAATCTTATTATACCGGACCAATAATCATACCAATGTGTCCTCGGATAGAAGCTAGAAAATAATATATTATTTTTAAACAAAATATAGAGAAATTATATATCTAACAGTAGACTAAAAGCATTACAGCACCCTTTAATCTTTTCACTGCAATGGATTGCCCCTCTGCCAGTGAAACCGTTAACTAAATCCTGTTTTGAGGACACATTGCTTCCCTTTAATCCAGGAGAACCGCTGCTTCAGAAATCAGCTGGTAACAGAATGAGCTGCTCATTTATAAAACTGCAACTGAGGAACTGTTGTTGGGCCAGCTATGTACATGGGGGGCTCAGTGCCAACTACTGGAAATGAGACGGAGAGCTTGCAACAGCTGATGAAATTGGATAACTTGTTTAAATTCCCCCCCAAAACAGTGGATAAATATTCTCTCAATTCAGAATTTAGTAATTGCTACAAATAAAATAGATAATGTATTCTGACATATTTTGCATATATTTTTAATAGTATATAGGTGATATGATTTTCTACAAGAGAACTCTCGAATGTATTTATTTTTTACCGCTTTTAAAAACATTTCAAACAATGAGGGCCTGGACAGATGGCACATTAATTAATAACCACACTGCTCTGAACTTTGGCAGAAGACAGATGTTAATATGCTCGAGCTGAAAAAAATATCATGTTCACAATGATCTGTACAATGCTGCCATACTGAATATATAGGCCAAGATAAATCCCTGTACCACCCTAAAGGGTTATACTCTATGCATTATTTACACAATTTATATTTTAGCAGTAACCTAGATTTTGGGGGATATAAATATTATGGTTGGCCAGACAAGGGATTAAAATTATTGGACCACTTGTGCATTCTCTTACTAAGGTATTGCTCCCCTGTTAAATGGGCCATGAACCAATGGTCCATTATGCTAGAACGAATCAAGTAGTGAACATTTACAACCAGGATTATCTGGCTAGAAAGAGATATTTACAACAGTTCCAATAATCATTTGGTCCCTAAAATGCACTGAAAAAAATCAATTTATCATAAAAACAATAAAATTCATTCTCGTCCACTTGTACTAAATAGCTGTGCAGCTGGTTAAAATCAATCACACCCTCAATACTCTATATATCAAATATATCTCAGCTATTACAGAATTACTGATCTTGTATGGTTATAATAAGCCTTGATATTGCTTGGAACAGTGAATTTTAGATCAAATTAATAAAAATAACTTAATAATAATAAGAGAATACAATTTTAAAGTCCAGCAATTGAAGTGACTGAAAACGGCATTCTCTGTTATCTTCATTTGACTCTATAAACAAACAATGTCCTTTTCTTAAAATCTGCCAGCCAGACCATCCAGTTTTCTTTTTTTTTTTTCTTTTTTTATTATTTATTACAAAGTTTAAAAACATTAAAATCAAAATATCAAAATTGTACACAATCAAACAAACAAGAAAGGAAAAAATAAATAAAACATAAATTAAAAAAATACAACAATATGGAACCATAACTTAAAATTTAAACATTTCAGGATATGTCATAAGGAAAGGAGTTATTTTTCAGAATATCAATACATATTGAAATTCAATTCTAGGGAGGAGAGGAGCAAAAGGTTTTCCTTTTCTCATAAATAGCTCACTATGTCTTCCAAAGAGACCATTTTAATCTAATCTTTTTCGACATCCAGTTTTCTAACAGGATTCTATTGTATTTCCGAGGTTCAGTTTAATGATTTTAAATCGCATTTTCAAACGTACGCTATTAGTATTTGAATTAACTTTTCAGCATTCAATGTCGAAATCCAATATAGCACATCCATCAGTTCACGTACCCCTTCATAATGATAGGTATGGATACATGCTGTGCAATAATTATAAGTGGGCCCACCTCAACAGTCCAGTTGCTGCTCTGCCACTTCAAACCACTTTGGTGGTATCTTCACACGGCTTTCACTATGAATTTGACTACTAACATATCAAATATTACGATCTGGGCACATTTATTTATGCAAAGATATCTTTAACTTATCAGGGAGCGAGAAATCTAGATGACAGTTTAATGACGAGTCACTTTGAGGAAAAATGACAAAATAGCATTGTAAATATAAATGTGAAAAATGTAAAGCATGTGCTTACATGGAGAGATCAAAAACTTTTTTTTGATTCTAAACCAAAATAATATAAAATTAATGATTTCATAAATTGTACTATGATAAATGTTATATATATACTTGCAAATGTGGTTTAAGTTATGTAGGAAAAACAGAACATGCCGAACATTTTCATGATATAAAAAATGGCAATTTAGAGAATACGGATTTACAATTTAAAAAGTAAACACATAGGACTTAATGAAAAATTTGGCTTTAAAATGTTTTTGTAGCAGCCATAAAAATGCAAAATCTTGGGAAAATTTCATTTTTGTTATTATGGGTAGTAGTATTTGTATTAAGTATAAAGAAGGGGGAATGATTATTTTCCTTTAATGTGAGATTTACTCAGAAAACTAAATATAAATGATAAATGCAATAAAAATAAATTACATATTTAAATATAATATACTATATATTTTTTGAAAGATTTGTGATTATTAGAAGAGATGCCTTGCATGTTACTTTTGTGAATAAAGGTGATTTGAACAGTTACCCTTTAAAAGAAAGCTTGGGACATATGAAATTATGCCGCTAAGCCTGAGAAAAGCCAGTACACCTGGAAAAATGCGTTGGCATGTAAAGAACGTCAGCTGATTTATGCAACATGGAAAGATACCACAAAAGTTGAAGTGGAATAGCGGAGACTGGACTACTGAGTTGAGCACGGCTTATAGCCATAAACATGACTATTAACATGGTGCCTTAATTGTGGGATGCACCATATTGGATTTCAAAGTTGAATGCTGAAAAGTTGATTCAAATGCTAAGATTGTATGTTGGGAAATGTGGTTTAAATGCATGAAATTAAACTTCAGCCAATACATGCAACAGAGTTCCCTATAGGAAAATTGGATAGTCTGGCTGGCAAAGGAAGGACAATATTGGTTTACTGAAGCAAAAGAAGGTAACATTGGCTACTGTTCTCAGTGACTTCAACTGGTAGACATTTAATTTGTATATGTTTAATATTAATATTAAATAATTAAATATAAAGTTCACTGTTCCGAGCAGTATCAGTGCTTATTATAACCATACAAGATCAGCAAGCCTGTAAGGACTGAGATATATTTATTGTACAGAGTAGTGAAGGCATGATCGCTTTAACTAGCTGTAGAGCTATTTTGTGTGACTGGATGAGAATTAATGTTATTGTTTTTATAATAAAGGAATTTTTTGAATGCACTTTAGAGACCAAATGTTTATTGTAAAAGCGCTCTTGATGCTGTAAATGTATCTTTTTTTTCTAGCCAGATAATTCTGGTTGTAAATATTTAGTAATTTATTAGATAGAGGAGCAGAAGACTGCACATTTAGATCCACAAAGATAACAAGCTGCAGGGGGATATATATATATATATATATATATATATATATATATATATATATATATATACACACACACACAAACACATTTTAGATTTCAAATCAAATAGAAAAACTGTAAAACAATTTGAATTTATGTTATTTTCACTATAAGTTTTATATTAAATTGTGCACTTTTCTCTATTAAAGACATCCCAAAAAGTAACATATATTTTATTACCTTGCTCATATGTCAAGTTTTGCTGCACTAGATGAAGTATTGAACCTATGGGACTGTTAAATGGCCATGTATGCTGTTTAGAAAGACCAGATTTCATATTGAATAAAAAATATATATTATTACCTATTATGTGAAATTATTTTATGAGAACAACCATTACCTTATGTGTTCTGCTTTCTCAACATTGAGAGGCTTCTCGGACTTTCAATTAGTCCTAATGAATGCAAATTTCAATTGAAATAGCAATATATATATATATATATATATATATATATATATATATATATATATATATATATATATATATATATATATATATATATATACACGTACACACTCATACATATACATACATATACAAGTGGTCCTGGGTTTACAGGCGGTCAGACTTAGAGCTGACCCATACTTAAGAATTGGCTCCCAAGGCTTTTTGTATCAGTTTATTTTTATGTTCTGTTTGTTTTAATTAATAGAAAGAGCACAATAGTTTCTGTAACTTATTATTATGGTACAGCAGTATTATTTTTTATTATTATTACAGTATTACACTGTATTATTATTATTATTATTATTATTATTATTATTCTTAACGCATATGAGCCATTTTTTAAAGTCTGTGACTGTTCAGTCTTGTAAGGTGCTTTGGAAAAAGCACTTTGTATGAAAGATTTTAAACTCAAAGATAGGGTCCTTCATGTTTTGCCATGTTTAATATTGTATTAACATACATACGCATATATCTATATATGTTTTCTATAATATGTTGTGTCGATTCCCACTATATGCATTTACCTGATGATGTCAGATGCTGTCTCCACTCTCTCTGCATCAATGTTTATGTATAAACTGAGGGTTTCATCTCATATCAGTGTTTTTGTGCTCTTTGTGTCTTATCCGTTTTCAGTCATTTAGGGATTATTTCAGCTACCTTTCCTCAGAATAGATCTATACTGTTGGTGGTGGGAATGTCATGGTCTGGGCCTGCATGAGTGATGTCGGCACTGGGGAGCTACAGTTCATTGAAGGAACCATGAATGCCAACATGTACTGTGACATACTGAAGCAGAGCATGATCCCCTCCCTTCGGAGACTGGGCCACAGGGGAGTATTCCAACATCATATAGACCCAAAACACACCTCCAAGACGACCACTGCCTTGCTAAAGAAGCTGAAGGTAAAGGTAATGGACTGGCCAAGGTCACCAGACCTAAACTACTTTGAGCATCTGTGGGGCATTCTCAACCGGAAGGTGGGGAAGTACAAGGTCTCTAACATCCACCAACTTGGTGATGTCATCATGGAGAAGTGGAAGAGGACTTCAGTGGCAACCTGTGAAGCTCTGGGAACTCTATGCCCATGAGGGTTAAGGCAGTGCTGGAAAATAATGGAGGCCACACAAAATATTGACACTTTGGACCCAATTTGGACATTTCCACTTAGGGGTGAACTCACTGTTATTGCCAATGGTTTAGACATTAATGGCTGTGTGTTGAGTTATTTTGAAGGGACAGCAAATGTACACACTTATACAGGCCGTACACTTACTACTTTATATCGTAAAGAAAAAAAAAACTAAGTCAGAGGAGCTCACCAGAGAAAGAACCACCCTTAACAGATTAGTTCTAAGGCCATGATAAGCCACTCTGAGACCAACCTCTTTTAGCTCACTTGTGCCCTTCACAGTGAGAAATATCCTGTAGTATATCAGTCTGGTCCCACTCAAAAGAGTGACCCAGACCCGAAATACCAGGCAATTCTACCCTGAACAGGAGAAACAGCAAACCCCAGACACGTTTCGGACTTTATGGGCCTCATCAGTGAGGTGCAACTGATCTCCCTAAGGCACAGTGAGCAAGGAGTCCACATCTGGAGTCCCCTATTACCCTTAGGGAGGCTAAACACTAAGGGTAATTTGCATAAACAAAAAACTAAGTTTATATTTTAGCAGAGTGTCATTTCTTTAGTGTTGTTACATGAAAAGATATATAATATAATATTTACAAAAATGTAAGGGGTGTACTCACTTTAGTGAGATACTGTATATATATATATATATATATATATATATATATATATATATATATATATACACACACACATACACACACATACATACACTCTAGAAATATTTTGCCCATTATAAAGTGTAGTTATTAAAAAAAAACAAAATAAAAACATTGTAAATCTGCTGCTACATGGGCCTTTTAATAATTGCGAGGGATACGCCTGATTTCCATTTGAAAAACAGCTTTTCCTTCAAGGCAATTGTATTGTTCCTTCCTAAGCTAGTGGAACTGCTTAGGGTCACAATGCCTGTCAGAGCATTCAATATACCTTAAAAAGACAGCCTATTTAGGAGCAGCCACTGACATTTCAAAAGGGGCTCCCCTCCCTCTTTCTGTCATTCTTCACTATCTTAACACATTCCTAATTAAGCAGCGGTATAATAAAGCAGTATAATTGAACAGATGTACTAGTCATTAGCAGGAATTACCCATTCTTCTATGAATTCGGTTTGCAGAGAGGGGGCTCAGTGTGCAATTGGGTGAACTTAACTACCCGTGAGCTCCCTTGGGAATTGTACAAATAGATCAAGACACAATCACACCCACACGTGAGCGAGGCACGTTCTGACATAGGATTTTTTGTCACTCCATCGTTTATCTTTCCTTTCTGGATGTTATTGGTGGCTGGGCTGATTGAAGTTTGAGTTCATAAATCCGGCAATCCAAGGCTATATCCTGAAGCCGGTCTGACAGCAGCGCACATATACCTAAAAATGACTCCTGCATGGAGTTATCAATTAATATTATTATTCTGTAGCAATATATAAGGACTGAGTACAAGGAAAACTACAATATTAACACTTGGCAAAAAAAGGGCCTTGTCTTTAAGCTTAAAATCTACAAAGCATCTTACAAGATTGAAAACTTGCATACTTGCAATCTAAAGGGAGTGGGAGACACCTGGACAATGGTTTTTAGTCTACAGTGTTTTATTTTGATGAACTTGACTTGCTAACGGTCAATATCTTTTCCAAAGTTTGGATTTTTTTTTTTACGATAACCTTTAATTTTTAACTATTGAATTAGATTTGCTTTAATGACAACAGACATTTTGTTTTAGTTCCTAATTAGAAACCTGAGTGGAGTGGGAGGAATAGCACAATGAAATACAATCTCGATTCAGGTCTTTGGAAAGATTGTCATTTCATATATAGCCTTTTGACCACAAAAACTCAATGGGAGAGTTTGCCCCTGTAGGATAACTTACCCCTTCAAGCTACATGCAGACTGACAGTCAAACATGTAACCCCCCATAAATCTTCTAAATATACCATTTTCTCTAAAAATATTTGTATGTTCCCGTATTGCCATCTGCTGGCCACTGCACCCTAACACTATATCCTAACCTTAACCCTAAACCACAACCCCAACCCTAAAAACACCCTAAAAACAAAATGGGCAGATAGAGCCTTATTTGCATGTCAACACCAAAAATCCTTACGTACTGTACTAAGAAAACAGGTTCCCTGGCTTGCCTGAGACATATAGGGGTATTCAGAATGTTTTTTGCCTTTCTTTACCATAAATAAAGCAGTGTCTGTGTTTGAGACAGGGCACACCAGAGCACTGCCTGGCTATGGTGACATTTTGATTAAAGGCTCGCATAAACCATTGGCTTTTATGAGGCAGCTGCTTAAAAGACAATCTATTTAAGTGAAAACATAGCTCAGAGCATTCTCGTATCCCTTGGCAATTTACCGCAAGGCATTTGTTTGTATCACAGCCGTAAGACTCACAATCACTGTACTCTTGATGAAATCAGCCTGCTACTGCCATTTGTGTGAAGATTGGAAGGAGATTCACCTTTCACATTAGGAAAAATTTATCTTAACAGTGCTCAGCTGGGCACTTGGGCAGGATGCAGGTCAAGTGTAATGTCATAAAAATCATCCTGAGTCACCATCAGTGGGAAACGAATCTCTTCAAACCACTTCCCTAGTTGCCCTTTTTCCATCTAATCAAAGCAGGCTTTTTCTTTTGCAATATGTACTCTGTGGCTGTGTATAATAAAGATAAAGTATATAGGATGTGTAGATGCATTCAGGTGTGGGAAAGCCCTTTATACATGCGGTTTTGCACCTTACTAAATGCTCAGCACAGTAATGAGCAGTCCCATCAGCCTAGAAAACACCAAGCTAAAAATGTATATTTATTTCCATTTTTTACAGTTCCAATTACCACTACAATGGTAAAACAAATTAGTATGAAGGCCGTTAGGCCACCCCAGTCTCGCCTGGGTTGGAAGGAGGGCCATTTGACCTGGTAGGACCAGGGGTATGGAAAGGAGATGGCTAGCTGAGGAGCAGAGCCATGCATATTTAGGCTTTGCCGCCATTTTCTATCAGTATGCCCCAGCTAGGTACCCACCCTCCCATCCCTAAATTATTGTGGTAAAGATACAAAAAAAAAAAAAAAACATAAGGAGGAATATTTATTCTTGGCTTGTTGTTTATGTCTTGTTGTTATGTGAATGTTTTAATGTGTATTGATGTTATCATAATATGTTTATGTTGTTGTCACAGAGGCGGGTGGTGAGGGGAGTCGCCGGGCCAGTGGTAAAAGGGGTGACATCCTACCCTACGGTGGTACGGATCTTCCATCACGGTAGGCCCTGGACGAGGGTCCAGGGCGTATCGTTGTTGGCCAGGCTCCTGCCCTCATGTGGTGATGTTTATTTACTTATGGTTATTGGTATTACGTAATTTGTATTTCCCAATAAACGCCGTGGCCGGCTTCCTCCCAAGAAGTGATCTGTATCTAATTATTATAGTTAATATGTTATTGTAAAAATCATGATACTCAAATACCCAACTAGGCCTTGCCTGGGTCATGCAAGTTGTATCTAGTATAATGAAAATGTAGTAGCCTAGTTTTATAGAGTTACGTACTATGTTCTAATTTCCATCTGCTCGCTCTATGGAGTTGGCATGTTTGGTTCCACCCCTTCCCCTACCGCTCAAAGAGTATCAATGTGTAAGTTTTGCATACAACATAACAAGCAGATTCCGGTTATCCCAATTAATTATCTGGTGCTGCTTTTTGCACTATAGGTTGCAATATGTAGTTTCATACACAGTGGCATGCTGGTAAAAGTATGGAGGTCACCATGGCAACCCTCTAGATGCAAGCACAGGGAAATTAAAAAACAAAAACAAAGTGTATTTCATTATTCTAAATGCAACCAATAAATGTAAAGGGTTAGGATTTGTTTTACCTCTATAGTGTTCCTTTAAGATATCCTACATTCATTATGCTTCAAATGAGTTGTGAATTTATTCGCTGAAGGCTGTGAAAAAATAAATGTAACATATACATAACAGCCTTCAGTGAAGCATGCCACAGGACCTCTGAAGCTTAGTGAATCTAAGTATATGTATTTACATCAATAGGGGCCTTAACAAATCCAATCTCATTACTCCTGGTGGCTCCTTAATGTGGTGCTATGCCTGTGGTACTAGGACGTCTAGTTCTGCTTGAAAACTATAACAATAATAGGTACTACAAGCAAGAGTATAATATGGACTGGACTTTGACTCAACACTTTACTGTAATTTGTCAAATATTTAGGGATATATCCACTAAATCTATAGCATTATTTACTGGGGATTGGCAGCACTGCTATGATTCAGCACAGTGCACATAGTAGTCCTCACTCCAAAACCACCTTAAATGCTATTAGTAAAGTTCTGGCTAAATATGTTGCTGCCAGCCCACTCAAATAAACAGTGCAGCAGATTATAACACACTAGGTGGGAGGAGAATAAATAGAGACACTAAAACATTAATATTAATAATTAATGTGGTAAGTAAAATATTTAAAACTTATTTATTTGAGGGATGGAGCAAATGTCGCTTTAGTTTTTTACTATTAATACTCTACATTTACATTCTGACTGAAAAGAGCTTCTACTTCAGTGTCATTTAATTACACAGATACCTTGATACTTCCTGGTAAAATGACGAAATACAGTCAAATAATGTTAAAAATATACTGTATATATATATACATAAATATATATATATATATATATATATATATATATATATATATATATATATATATACACACACACACATTATACATACATACATATATATATATATATATATATATATATATATATACACACATACATATATACACACACACACCGGTATATATATATACACCTATATATATACACACCAGTATATATATAAATATATATATATATAAATATATATATATATATATATATATATTTATATATATATATATTTTTTTTTTTAATGTGATTTAAACTCCTCAATTAAGATCATTATTCAACATTTCTCTTATGTATTTGCTGTTTGAAAAGAACGTTACAAATTGGATTGTCTAATTCATTTCCAGTCTCAATAGTCTCATGAACGCCAAATAAGCTTCCTTCCTCACACTTAATATTAATCAAATGGAAATGTAATTTTTGTCCATCACATTCAAATCTAAATCATTTGGTTCAATGGACCTAAAAGCTTGATCTTCACATACTGATGTACACCCAGGGAAAGGGTGATCAAATATTTAATAAGAAATAGAATTCTTTAATTCTTATAAATTATCAGAGCATCCCCATGGAATGCTAAGGAAAAAGTATGGAGGATTAGGTTTATCCTTTATTAAAAATGGATTATTAAGCAACGGTGAACAAAAATTGGAAGATTTTGTAGGAGTCAGGCAGGCTGTTTCTAGAAGCCTGGACGGAAGACCTTCTTCGACATGCATTATATTTTTTTAAAAATATTAAGGCGCCAGAAGTACACATTTTTGGAGCCCTGAGAAATTTCCAATCATTTCATTAAGTGTTGTTCGGTGTTCAATCTTAAAATGAATAATACTAAAGTAGGCTTATTCTGTAGACATAGTAACCTACTCAGAGAGCAACACTCAATAAAGTGATCTAGTCCCAATATACCAGGCAGTTTCAGGAGAAACAGCAAACCTCAGATATTGGGCCTCATCACACAAAATGAGTAAGGAGTCCAATGTCTGGAGTCCCCTGTCACCCTTAGGGAGACAAAGTCCCATTTTCATAAGCGAAAACAAAAACAGAGGTGTTCAATCTGAGAACGAACAATACTGGTATAGGCTTGATCTATAGGCATAGAATTTCTGTCTATAGATAGAAGCGTGTTTATATGTATACATTATATCAGATGTCAGGATATATAAATGGAGGTATATTTACAGATAGTTCTGTGCACACACTATTCCATGGCAAAGACTGGCAACTTGATGAAGTCCTAGGCCTGGTGGTTTATATATATACATATATAGTTGAAGAGTGAAACTGCCGTGAATGTCCAGTAATCTAGTAATTACATAATATTATATATATATATACATATTAATAAGGAGTATTGCAGTATATTATGATACCTTTTGTATTGGACAAACGTCTTATTTCAAGAGGTTCAACCTCTCTTTATCAAGCCTCAAGCAATATTAACATGATATATAATAACTAATATATAATCTTAATTGTAATATGTCAACATATTCTGTAGTGTTGAACAAGGGTTATGAACAAGGTAAAACAAAATTGACACATTGCAAAGAGTGGCGAGCCCTATCTTTGAATTTAAAATGTAGTGTACGTAGAGCTTTTGCTAACTTTCAATCTGATGATAAATTTGCATGTATATATATATGTGTGTGTGTGTGTATTTTTTTTTTTTTTTTTTATATTTATATTTTATATATATATATATATATATATATATATATATATATATATATATTATATTATATTATATATGGACCATGTAGTGGTTGCACAATATGGTGACATTTGTTTATGTAACAATAAAATCAGTAATTGAAGAAAAATCGATGTAGTATTTGAATTTATCATTGACACTTTCAGCACATATGCTTTTCTACATCACTGGTTAACGTCCAGGTGTGAAAAGGGACCCTCTAAGAAGGTTTTCTATTTTTTCTAATCAGTTTAAGTTTGCCTCAAATAACCAATGCAGGGGAGGGCTGATAAAGACTGTGATAAGGGCAATAGATGACATTTCCCTGGCAGATTCTCACACATGAAATCCCATTGTATGAGCCCAGTGGTGTTTTAAAGACCAGTGGAGTGTCTGACTGTTTCCTGGATTGTTTCCAATGTTCTACAGCGTAGTCACCATCTATAATATAAGCACTAAGTGATTTACTTGCTTATACCAGCATGCTTACTTATTTCATGGTGTTTGTTTTTAAGCATTATTGACTAGATCAACTAGTTGCACACAAAAAAAGTCATATGAGATTGTTTCATTTCCACTATCGCTAATCAATTATCCAAATTATGCCAAAGAGTTTCTTGATCGATCGTACATTACACATGGCAGATTCCGCACGTAATAAAAACTGACTTGTTTCATTGGGGCCACACTGCCTGCCTTTCCTACTGCCAGCATCTTAAATTTCATTTATTGATTTCAGCTTCATTGTTGCTTTGGAGAGTGCTAGATTTTCTTTTCTTCTCAGATTAGATTTTACTAGACGAGGGCAACAAGCCATTGCGTTTAATGTCAAGGAGTCTCTTCTATTCCTTCCAGATTTTTTTGTTTCAAAAACTGTAAAAACTATGAAAGGCTACCTCAATGGATAATTAACCTTTATTGTGAACTATGTATTGACTGCTTAAAACTTAGTTGTTTTCTTGATATTGAAAACATGCCTGATATTGGTATTTCTTAACTCACTTGATTTAGGATAATGAATCAATCTGAGAACCAGTTGTAACAAAATACTATACTTCTTTTTTGATTTATATCTGAGGTTCCCTAACTGTGATCTTCAAGCCACTAGTGGTCTGTGAGTTTCATTCAGATGATCCAAAAAACAACAAAAATATTATTAAATCAGTTTAAGAAAAATAATAAAAAAGTGTAAAAATAGTGTCTGGAAAGTAGATTTTATGGGTAAAAGGTGCATCAATATATAAGAACATATTATATTTGTTACAAAAAAAGCAGTAAAATCATTAGGGGACCTGTGAACATTTTCAGCAGTATTCAGGTACTCCAGGAAGCTCCTAGTCAACTTCTTAATTCTGTAGAATACTGTGCTCTGTAAGCTCAAAGACAGGAAGCTTCATTCATTTTCCATGTGTTTATATTGTATTTTGTTTTGTACTAAACGCATGCAAATGTTGGCGCTTAATAGTATAACAATAATAATAATAATAATAACCCACGGGAGATTCAAGGCATACGTCAAAGTACATTGGAAGTATATCACTAAACTCCATTCACCACTTTCGAGTCTGCAAACTTAATTTAAAATAAACCACAACTAAATGGGTGAACTGAGGATACATATGCACCACAATAGTAGGAACTAGAGAACATAATGCTATACCATGCACTCAGGCTGGTTTGTGAGCGTCTTTACGCACTTTAATTGATATCTGCATTTCGTGTGAGGTTGTACAAGAAGATAAGTCTAAAACAAAATGAGCTCATACTAAAGGTTCATAGTAAGAAATGGGTGACATATTTACTATTTCAATGTGTTATGGGAAATACATTTAATGCTCTATATTTACATAACTACTACCATTTTATCTGCATTTAATCATTTATGCTTTTTTTCCCAGACACACACACAAGGAAAAGCTAAGTGCATTTACTTGTAAGCCAATTATGTTTTTATGAGTGGTGTCTTCAACATGTTTATTCATTTTTGTTTTCAATTATAGCATTTATATAGTGTGCATGTATATCATGGTTTTGTCTAACACCATCGACAGTGTTTTCACCATAATAATATTGTAAAATAGGTGTGTGTTCCAATCCAAATGGAATATCATTCTTTGAAGATCTTACAAAAAAACGTAACTATCTCTATTTTAGGTGTAGAGTGCTTTCTCAGCATGTATTTAAAGACAACTGTTGTTTGGGTATGCAACAAACCAACAACATTGGCAATTATTTAAGCCACTAGAGTACTGTATGAGAAGAGAATGAGTCCTATATATGGAGAGCCCAATTTTATAGAATAGCAGGACCAGGCACCTGCTTCTCAATGTGCTGCTGGTGATATTCAAGGTGGCTATACATAACTCCTGGAAGCAATTTTTGGGTGAAGAGGTACATGTGCCATGTAATTCCTTGTTCAGGGCACTGGTGCACCTCGTATACGAGAAGAGTTTGCTCTCATCATATCAAATGCGAGAAAAAGCACATTTAACTCGTAGTTGGCCAGTGTTCTGAATGGTATCGTCAGATCTGGATTCTTTTTATCTCCATCTGATTATATTGTTATTTGCATTATAATTATCCTGGTGTTGGTTTCCCAGTCTCTCTTGATCGTAGCTATGGGTCAAAGAGATGGTAATGCTCTTTCTGCCAGTTTTGCTGGCCAATCATGATGAACATGTTAGAACCCTGAGCAAGAACATCATGAATACTGTTTGGTCAGAGCAGGGGCATTGTGAGCCCTGTTGGGGGTGTGCAGGGGTAGTATGAGCACTGTTGAAGGTGTAGGGCCAATGTGAGAGCTAACTAATAGGGCAGGGGCAAGGTGAGCAAGGTAATGTGAAGACTTCTTAGGTTTGCCAGAAAGAATATAAGTAATGGTGTGGGGAAGCTGTGAGAGCGACCACTGCTCGAGGAGAGCAGGACTGAGTACTACTTAACAGGATAGTGTAAATCACTGGTGGACATCTCTGCCCTACAACATGCATGCCACTGACTTCCCATACACCCTTCAAGTTGTATGCCATGTTCTTCTTCAGCTATAAAGACTATTACTACCATACCACTATAAAACACTTCCCATTACTATATATTCTCTTCTGCATCAATACTCTTTCCAACAGTAGTTTAATATTTTTACAATTAGAAAAAATATAGTTAGAGTAAATGATACCCGGGGAGAGACGAGAATTTGGCCACACAGAGCAATTTTTAAAGGGACACTGAACATACAAATTTATTGTCAGGCACTTAAAACAGACTATTTTAAAACATTACAACATTTTTTATTTGCATAAAAAATTGACTGCTGGAAGGGTTAAAAGTTTTATTTGAATTCCAACTTTTGTAGCAAAGTCAGGGCCTCCTGTATAATTCTAATTAGGGTGTATCATAGAGCTTCACCAGTCGAGTTATGATGCTTTATGGAATAATCAGCTGCTCCCTCTTGTGGTTGAACCTCACGGTTAAAAATATATTTTAGAAGGTGTTTCCAAAGTTTACACAGATTAAAATGTTCAACCCTTACACCATTCATAAGAAAAGTTTGTGAGTTTCCAATCATGCAAGGTGCTTTGGGGAAAGCACTTTGGACACTGGATTCTAAGCACAAAGTCAGGGCCCTCAATCCTTTGCAACTTGTTAATACTGCTATTGTTTTTTTCCTTTATCGTAACCCATGTATATCGCTACGGAATATGTTGGCGCCTTACAAATAAACAATAATAATAATAATGAGAAACTTGCCATGTTGTGCTGACTCCAACATTGCAAAATGTATGCCAGGCCCTGTGCCTCGCTATCTCTTGCCATTCTGCTGAGTTGATCGATTCGGTGGGGACCTTCAGCCTTGTGCGATTTAACAGCCGAAGCTAAGTATCATAAACATTTCTAGATGATTATGATTATTATTACATTTGTGCTGTTTGATTTGTCAGTGTAGGAGACATACACCCCAAGCCAAAAGGAACTCAGTGGGTGAGAGTTTTGGAAGAATCCTCACCACATTGTTATAGCAGTCTTTAAGACTTCTTTCAAATGATGGGAATCTTACAAGTTGCTAAACTTGTCAGACACTAGAAAATAATCTTTGCCATCAGTGCTGTAGTACATAGAAAATGAACATTATTTTCAGAGCCATTTCATCTCCCACTTACACAATCCCCCCCCAAGAAATGATGTTCAAATCAGCCATTGGTACCCAAGCATCTTTGTTTCCTTTCGGGAGGTTGTGTTGTTTTACATTCACGCTAAGTGACGCCCAGCACTTTTTTAAAAGGACACCGTGCATATATTTCAGTGTGCGCGCCTCTGCATGTAGTTGCTAGGACACCAGTGAGCCAACATTTACTTAACCCATTCAGTACCGGAGTAAACTACAACCCAGAATTAACTGTACAGTACACTATCTAACATCAACATACACATCACTGCTAGGAAAGACTTCGGTATATATATAACATTAAAATGTGCATGCTCAAAAATTGTACTAATTGCTTTAAAATGTACTGTTGACTTCCTCTGACAGCAGTAGGTCTAAATATAGCTCAGCGCTTGTTTAAGACGTGTTATATCTTTTCTTCATTATATATTTGGATTTACTGTCTGGAACAAGCTGTTTATGTCAATTACAGTACTAGATTTTTGCATTCAAATAAAACCAGAAGGAATACATATACACACTAACAGCGATCGTCTTCTTTATGCCTGTATAATATTTAATTAATGTAATAATATGAACCATTAAATGGGAAAATGCATAGGGCATATGAGAATATTCAGTTTTATTGAGGTAGGGTCCCAAGCAACAATGTATTTAGGACTCAAGAAGAATGGCAAATGTTGGTGGGTAGCAATAATTAATTAGAAACTACTAATAGAGAATAAATGGTCACCTTACCAATGAAAGCATTCTAGAAACAAAGCTAGTATACATAAATTAAAATAGCTGCCTGGCCAAATAATTATCACCAAATGTATACTTTATGAATATATTTTAATTAAAATAATGCATGAGTGACCATATACATATCCTACTAATGGTATATAATGAATTTAAACAGTCAACTAAAATAGATGTTACCACTGTCCCTTAGATATAAGACTATATATGTAAATGGCTGCCAGAATGGGGCCCCGTTCCAGTATGGGCCAGTATGGGCCTCTCAATGGCTGCTAGAAAGGGGCCCCGTTCCAGTATGGGCCAGTATGGGCCTCTCAATGGCTGCTAGAATGGGGCCCTGTTCCAGTATGGGCCTCTCAATAGCTGCTAGAAAGGGGCCCCGTTCCAGTATGGGCCTCTCAATGGCTGCTAGAATGTGGCCCCGTTCCAGTATGGGCCTCTCAATGGCTGCCAGAATGGGGCCCCGTTCCAGTATGGGCCAGTATGGGTCTCTCAATGGCTGCTAGAATGGGGCCCTGTTCCAGTATGGACCAGTATGGGCCTCTCAATGGCTGCTAGAATGGGGCCCCGTTCCAGTATGGGCCAGTATGGGCCTCTCAATGGCTGCTAGAATGGGGCCCCGTTCCAGTATGGGCCAGTATGGGCCTCTCAATGGCTGCTAGAATGGGGCCCCGTTCCAGTATGGGCCTCTCAATGGCTGCTAGAATGGGGCCCCGTTCCAGTATAGGCCTCTCACTAAAGTACCCCCCTATTCAATGACCCTGAACATATAATATGAATAATAATACACTGTACTGTAATAATAAGTTACATAACCTATTGTACTCTTTCTATTAATTCAAACAAATCATTACAAAAAAACTCATACAAAAAGCCTTATAGCTCGTTCTTAAGTACAGAACCCTGTAACCGGGGACCTCTTGTATATAAGTGTATGCATAGGTGGAGAAAAATAAATAATACTCCGAAGTTTTTAGGCATTTTATTTTATGAGCCTGTTAGGTCTTCATAGATGCACATTTTAGAAACTTTGACACCCAGGAAGTTTACACCCCTGTGGAAGCTCGTCATGCACACACACATAAAGAGAGGTGTCTATGAGGCTGCCATGATTTGACCCAGCTTAAAGAGCTAGGGCTCACTACAAATTGTCCTGTAATATGTATTATTCATAAAGGCTTCCCACATAAAGGAGATGACATTGATTCTGTCTCCTGAAATAATATACAAAATAAGTTCTGGCACAAAAATTAGCACAAGGTGAGTTATTTAATGCAGAGCAATATTGTGCTAATGTATCAAGTCTTTGGGTGCCAACTGTTTTTCGTCACAGGGCACCAGTCCAATGTTAACAAGCCAAGGTGGGGGCATATGTCTTGAACATACTGGCAGGTTGACAATTTACTAAGAAAGTACAGCAATACTGAGCTAAACCTCCTCCATACAATAACTTAAGAATGATAAAATAACCTTGTTCAATGTGCAACTTCTACTCGAGGTGACAGTACATACCTACAACAAATAATATATATATATTGGCAACTTTACAGTCAAAAAATTACAGTCAATAAAATTTGAAGCCATGGCAATGCTGTTTGCCACACAAGGTGAAGGTTTTTGTACTGTGAGGACCTTCGGCGCTCATTGGTGTACTTTTGCTCCTTTGAGCAGCCTGCCCGACATTTTTTTTCTCGCTTACCCGATTTTCTAGTCCACCTCACTTCCAGACGTCCTGGCTGTTCTCCTGTGCTGTGTGTGGTGTTTTTGTTGTTTTTTTTTGTTTTTTTTTTGTGTTTTTGTTGTATTTTGTTTATCGCGGTTCGGCCGTTAACATCGTATTTCGTACTTCGTATTTTTCGTACCTCGTATTTTTTTTTTTCTAAGTCCTGCGTCTCGTATTTTATTTTTTATAAGTCCCACGTCTCGTAAAGGTTTTTTTTTCTAAAATGCGCAATCGTCAACTGCTTGCAGACGAACAGCCTTATTGCATTGCACATAAGGCAATTGAATATGACTGTATATAAGCACATAGCATACTTTTTTTTACAGAAGTATTTAGTTAATGAACTTCTATGCAAAAGCAAGATCTTCAGTAAGTAAAAAAAAAAAGGCTCGCAGGCAATGAGCATCCCTTCGGAGTTGTAGTACCTTAAAGTCTCGCCTCGCAAAGCGAGGCTTGAGGTGTTGATCGCATTTGGCGCTCATTGCCCAAGTGCTGTGCGTATTATTGCCCCTCTACTCCATCCCCTGTGTCTTTTTCCCCCTCTACTCCATCCCCTGTGTCTTTCCCTCCTCTATTCCCTCCCCTGTGTCTTTTTCTCCCTGTACTCCCTCCCCTGTATCTCTATGCCCTGCTCTGCCTCGCCTGTGTCTTTTCCCCCCTCTTTTCCCTCATCCTCCTCATCCTCCATTTCCCCTTATCCTATTCTACCTTATTGTGGTGAAGGGGCTTGTGTACTTCAGTGAAGCTGTGAGCTATACCATGTAAGGTCACCCAAGATGGACAGACAAATTGTGGTCCACTGGAGAAGGAACTGGTTACCCACTCTAGGATCTTTGCCAAGAAAACCCTATGGCTAAGCACGACCAAAGACATAACAATTGTGCCTGGCGTGCTGTGGTACATAGGGTCACAGAGAGTCTCACACAACTGAACGACTAAACAACAAATACAGTGCCTTGCAAAAGTATTCACCCACTTTTTACATATTTTGTTACATTACAGCCTTAAGTTCAATGTTTTGCTAATCTGAATTTTATGTGATGGATCCGAACACAATAGTCTAAGTTGGTGACGTGAAATGAGTAAAATATAGACATAAAACTATTTTTTAGAAATAGAAAACAGAAAATTGGCATGTGTGTATGTATTCACCCTTTTTGTTATGAAGCCCATAAAAAGCTCTGGTGCAACCAATTACCTTCAGAAGTCCACCTGTGTGCAATCTAAGTGTCACATGATCTGTCATTACATATACACATCTTTTTTGAAAGGCCCCAGAGGCTGCAACACCCAAGCAAGAGGCACCACTAACCAAACACTGCCATGAAGACCAAGGAACTCTCCAAACAAGTAAGGGACAATGTTGTTGAGAAGTACAAATAAGGGTTAGGTTATAGAAAAATATCCAAATTTTTGATGATCCACAGAAGCACCATCAAATCTATCATAACCAAATGGAAAGAACATGGCACAACAGCAAACCTGCCAAGAGACAGCCGCTCACCAAAACTCACAGACTTGGCAAGGAGGGCATTAATCAGAGATGCAGCACAGAGACCTAAGGTAACCCTGGAGGAGCTGCAGAGTTCCACAGCAGAGACTGGAGTATCTGTACATAGGACGACAATAAGCCGTACGCTCCATAGAGTTGGGCTTTATGGCAGAGTGGCCAGAAGAAAGCCATTACTTTCAGCAAAAAACAAAATGGCACGTTTTGAGTTTGCGAAAAGGCATGTGGGAGACTCCCAAAATGTATGGAGGAAGGTGCTCTGGTCTGATGAGACTAAAATGTTACTTTTCGGCCAACAAAGAAAACGCATCATGCTGCGGGGATGATTTTTAGCAGCCGGGACTGGGAAACTGGTCAGAGTTGAGGGAAAGATGAATGGTGCTAAATTCAGGGATATTGTTGAGCAAAACCTGCACCACTCTGTACGTGATTTGAGGCTAGGACGTAGGTACACCTTCCAGGAGGACAATGACCCCAAACACACTGCTAAAGCAATACTTGAGAGGCTTAAGGGCAAACATGTAAATGTGTTGGAATGGCGCAGTCAAAGCCCAGACCTAAATACAATAGAAAATCTGTGGTCAGACTTAAAGATTGCTGTTCACAAGCGCAAACCATCCAACCTGAAGGAGCTGGAGCAGTTTTGAAAGGAGGAATGGGCAAAAATCCCAGTGGTAAGACGTGGCAAGCTCATAGAGACTTATCCAAAGCGACTTGGAGCTGTGATTGCTGCAAAAGGTGGCTCTACAAAGTATTGACTTTAGGGGATTGAATAGTTTATGCACATTGACTTTTTTTTTTTTTTTTGTCCTATTTGTTGTTTACTTCACAATAAAAAAAACAAAAAAACATCTTCAAAGTTGTGGGCATGTTCTGTAAAGTAAGTGATGCAAATCCTTAAACAATCCATGAGGCAACAAAACACGAAAAAAGGGGGGTTGAATACTTTTGCAAGGCACTGTATCTGTCCAATAGTATTTCATGGAGGACAGGCCAGAGATATATATTTCATGCATCTTGTATAAAATAGAAAAATATATTTTGAGCAGTAAAAAACATTAACATTTATGAAAATAATAATAGTATACTCTAATTTCTAATTATCTTTAGAAGCCATAGATGCACCTTCTCTCAGTATCTACACGGTGACATTTTGTGGCCAGTGTTCCTTCTTCCTTTCAGCACTCGGCATCTCCTAATTGCCACTAAAGGTTTACATAAAATCAATAAATCTATTTCTCCACACACCCTCTCCGTAGGTTGCCAAGTAGGTCTAATCAATCAGCAAATTACAAATTAAACCTGCCTTAAGTACCAAACAGGAAGAAATGTCCTCAGGAAAGAAGTGCGAGATGAAAGCAGGAGAAGTTAGTTGTTTAATGAGAACATCATTTAATTTACTTAATGGAATTTAGTCAAAAGAGGATATAGAATAAACGTAGGTATAAGAGCAAGAAACAAGATAACCCAAAATATATAATCTCACGGTGCTTTCACTGCCACTAAGAATTCTGGGTAAAGATATGCACATTTTTACATCTATCAACCCATGACAGCTGTTCTTTTCTGCGTTAATCACAAAGTGCAAGTAATACAAATTTAAAAAAAGTGCAATAGAGATTATTATTAAATTAAGTTAATAAATGCCATAAAAAATATTGGGGCCCAAACAGGGGCGTAAGAGCCCAAAAAAATAAAAAATCGGCTCCTATTCTACAGGCAACAGGGCCGGATCTACACCAAGTGCAATGCACCAGGGCATTGCTCTGAGGGGGCCCCATAAAAACTTTTTTTCTTTCTTTTTTAGTTTAAATTCTCAATGTCTCTGCCCCCCCCCCCAATATAATTAAACATTACAGATATATATATATATATATATATATATATATATATATATATATATATATATATATATATATATATATATATATATATTCTACAACAATCATTTAGTGTATGGTGAGCACTAGAGTGAGAAAAGCTCTCCACCGTACAGAGTATAGAAAACTAATAATACATTAATAAGCCTATTTGCATGTCTAAAAGGCGGGGACATGCACTCTGTATGGTGGAGAGCTTTTCTCATTTTAGTGCTCACCATACACTAAATGATTGTTGTGGAATACCCAATCCTACAAAATCTACTGCATCAACCAGAATATGCCTCATGCTGATGATAGCCAAAAGCTTGAAACAGTTCTGTATGTGAGTGATTCTTGGTTTGTGCAAAATCCACCCGGTGCTTTAATACAGTGGGCATATGCTTTAAGGGAGCAATGTATAAAATTGCTATTTTGGATTAAAAGAGTGAGGTACATTGTATTCTCATTTGCATGTCCCCGCCTTTTAGACATGCAAATGGAATTATTAATGTATAATTCATTTTATATATATATATATATATATATATATATATATATATATATATATATATATATATATATATTGTAATTGGGAAAGACATACTGCTCCATAGCACCAAATCTAATAATGCATGATTAAGTTTAATTTGCTATTTTTTGTGTCCCCTATTCATTTGCATGTCCCCCGCCACAGTTCCTATGCCTCTGGGCCCAAATATAATAACCAAAGCCGAAACAACCCAATGCACACACGTTTTTGCCATTTCCCACAGCTTTTACTCTAACTGTACATAAAGTAGTGGTTATAAGGTAACAATAAAGGCCAGACCCCTTTTAATCAGAACTGTAGTGATGTATTTAAACATATATGGGCTGCTGTACGCCCATATAAATGTATTCAGCTCCATACTTAATTCCCCTATATACCTATAACATCATTCTTTCCAATTCCCACCAAACACTCTATATGAATTACATATTTCATTGTTTTAATGGAATCTTATTTTATTGCTCGCAGCGATTTGCTCTGGGTTAAACAAAATAAATGGAATTTGCAGCCTCAAGTCCCATTGAGTTTGTCATTTTTGTTTGATATATTTACAATGTATTAACTTTGAATAATAACTTTCATATTTACACTGTAAAATCTGATTACAATAATGGGATCTATCCTGTTATGGTGTCGGGACAGGTCCGCCACTGAAGTGCGGCCTCCAACCGCTAGATGGCGCTGCCGATATTTTGCAGCGCTGCCGATAATGTTATGTTATAATGTTAGCCTAACCCTTGAACTAACCCTAACCCTCACCCTAACAGTTTACTTAAGCCTTGACTCTATGATATGGCACCGGAATATCGTCAGCGCCATCTAGCGGATGCTCACTGCCACTGCCATGTAAGAGGATAGGCCCAAATAATGTATCAATATAACAATATAATATTGTTTTGTAACAATACCCAACATTCATTTCAGATTTTTGGTGTTTAAAAAAGCATAAATAGATGGCACACATTTAAAGAGAAAAATATAATAGTAAAAGAATTAAAACAAATTGAAGACGCTGTGCGGGTATAGGTGGTTATTTTGGCAATGCAAGAGACACTTGCTTACGAATAGCAGATGGCTGGCTGTTACTTTACAATGTGTCTGCTGATACATCAATGGGAATTGGGTGTAAACAGAAAGTGTTGATCAAAGAGCCTTTTGGAGTAGGGACTGACCAAATACCACATCCTCCTGCAGGGCGATCAAAGGAAAACATGCTGCTGAGGCCTATTCATGGGACTGAAAGGCAGGGACAGGGGAGAGTTAGTTATTCTTTAACAAGAAAGAAACAGACATCCCCTTCAATCAAGCACTGACCTTTTAATTGTAAATGTTTAATAGCCTATACAATACAATTTGTGTTCACAAGTAAAGTTCCCTCCCACTAAGAAAATGAACACGCTGCAGTTTATTGTGATCCGGGGTGTGAATGCACTTGCTAAGTAGGTCTATTCACCAAAGTAATAAAACTGTCAGTGACCCTTAACCATAATTCAGTTGCTAGAGTACAAAAACTTGAAACTCTAAACCAACTCTCACTAGCAGGTCCCTTGTAACCTGGTTAATCAGTATTTAGTTATTATAAATTAAAGTTATTGTTAAAGTTGTGCATGCAGCCATATTGTCACGATTGGCGTATTTATATGTAATTAAAAAATGGACATAAATAATAGTACATTTGTCTTCACATTTAAATGTTAAAAAGGTATTTCCTGGACGGAATTCCAAGAAATATATGTATTGCACTGCACTGTGGGTAACTGGGCAGGCACATGCGAATGAGTCCACAATGCATTTTAAATTTTTACTCCAATACTACTTTATACATGGGTCTTTTTAAGCATATGACAGCTTTAAATCATAGCATGGGATGGGTCATGCGCAAGTTAGGAGACCTACCCATTCGTATTGGAAATGGATCTCATAATTGGGGGGCTGAATCCTAATTCATGCTATAGATTATTTTTTGGGGGGAAGGCTATTAACCACAACATCATTTAGCTTATGGTGGGCATAATGACTAAAATTAAGTTAAGAAAATGTCATTCCTATCCATAATTCTAAGAATTACAATTATTCCACAACGCTTTGGGGAACTGGGCAGGGATATTATTTAAAAATGTATACATATTCTTCAGCCAATACACACTAAACAGTAGAGGGTATTTTGGAAAGAGAAGACAAGTTGATACCCATTTGGATCTCTTACATTTTGACAGCAAAACGCTTCACAGCTTTGAAGAGACCTAACAGATGATTCTGATTGGATGTCGGCATTCTGAAACCATACGAGCATATCTAAGTGGGCGGGCCAAGCAGATTGAATTGGTGACAAATGTAAGTTCACTAAATCATTGTGGATCTTGGAGTTAGCTGGTTCCACTGGTCTGTGACCTGGATCTTCCTGTCTGTTTTGCATGCGGTGGAGTAAAGAGTCACCGTATGGGTGCGATTTATACATGAACTACAGTGTTCACGGAAAAGCTGGGTAATTGAGTCATATAGACCCCATATGAATACTCACAGCTAATACAATGGAAATGTTTATTCATAAAAAAGATCCAATACATAAAAGATGAAGTATACTGTATCGTAGTTAAGATAGTAGAGGAACCAGCTACCTCCAAGAGATCCACCAGGAGAAGGACTTCCTGAGGAGTGACTTAAATACCTCATACCGTGAGGTTAACAAATGTAGTTGGCATTTTTTTTATCTGTATTACATGTTTTTATTTAGTGAAGCATTTAATTGCACTAGATTTTGCGCCTCTTCCCCTCCCTTTCCTCTCTTTCATTGATTTTAGGCATGCAACGTGAACGGTGCCGTCTGAGGGGGCAGCATTTTCCAAGCGATCGCCATAACACCAATTCCACCAAGGAGGACCCTTTGATAACCAGGGACTACGGCTTATCGACCTCCTTTTACCTACAGGACTATTTGGACATATTGGACTTTTTTGGACTAAGGTACCGTGAGTCCCCATACCAATCGCAGATAGATTCAATACTTAAACAGTTATATTACGCCCAAACATTTTCCTTGTTCTGGTGTGGGCCTATACTGACTCTGAAGCGCTCTGCTTGGTCTTATTTTCTGCATTGTACTAATAATAAAGGTGGTCCCCGGGTCAAGGACGAGATACTTTCCTGAGAACGTTTTTAAACCGGATTTGTATGCAACTCAGTTCCCTAATTAATAAGAACTAGTAACTTGTCCCTCAAAATGACGGGATAATATTTGATGTGTCTCTCCCACCCCCCCCTCTTCCTCCCCTGTGTCTCTTCCGTCCTCTCCCTCCCGTGTCTCTTCCCTCCCCCTCTCCATTACATGTGTCTCTTTCCTCCCTCTCCCTCCCCTGTGTCTCTCCCCTCTTCTCCCTCCCGTGTCTCTCCCCTCTTCTCCCTCCCGTGTCCCTTACCCTCCTATCCCTCCCCTGTGTCTCTTACCCTCCTATCCCTCCCGTGTCTCTTACCCTCCTATCCCTCCCCTGTGTCTCTTACCCTCCTATCCCTCCCCTGTGTCTCTTTCCCCCCTCTCTCTTGCAAACTGAAATTTGGGTTTCATAAAAAAAGTGTAATAACCTCTGCATGCTCAGCTTAGTTTTCAACATTTTAGCAGTGCCTAATAGTCAGTGGTGGAGCTAGGCTCTGGTCCAAAATAATTTGAGGGCTGTCTTGCAACTTCTTTATACAAGGATGGTGGCTGTAGAAGTCAATAAAATCCATAAAAAATATGTATGTAACAGATCACCCCTAGTGTGATTAGATTACATTTGAAAAATATAATTGTCTGCCACTCTGGGAGTGTGAACTCTGCGGTTGAACTCTGCGCTACATCACACGCGCAACTCGACTGAGCTAAATTGACAGCAAGGCCATCACTATGTTCGGCACGGGCACAATGTTCGGCGCACCGTTCAACAGCAGTGTTCACATACTGGGAAAGAACCCCGCTCTGTACTAATAAGTCCCAGCAGGGTGCTGCTTAGTGTAGCAGAGGGTCCCCATACTGTTGAGGCTTCCGCTGCTAATAGCATATTTGTGCGATTCATTGAAACCTTTTCATAGCATATGGGTTTCAGGTAGAGTTAGAAACCCTCAGTAAAGTATATTTCAAAACATCAATATTGGCTACGAATAGTACGAAAACCTTTCAACTGTGTATTAGTATAGACATCAATTATAGTGTCCCTTTTACCATTGATCAATCCCCAAAATGTCTGAGCAAGATGACTGAAAATCCAATTTACTCAGTTATACTCTGTCCAAGGGTTAGTTAATACCCTGATATATATAGGCCTGCTAAGAACCTGAAATTCATACAACTCTCCAGGGAGGTAGGATTGCTTCTCCAACATGATTAAGAGTTTTATTGGACTGCTGCAACACATATATATCATGTGTAAAAGATGTGACCAGCAAGACAATGATACATCAAAGGGGAAAAGACGTCTCTGACGTTACTATGTGTTTGCTGTATTAACTGTTATCTTGAACTATATATATACGTTTTGCATGAACCTAATAAATGCTCTCAAGAACATTTTGTAGATAAAGTATCAATTTGATGGCGGCAATCAGAGCAGGTATATCTGCTTGAGAGGGGATATAAAGGATAGGAGGTGGCTACCTGGGGGGCGGAGCCATGTATATTTAGACTTTGGGGCCATTTTATATCATTATGCCCCAGCTAGCCACGTGTGAAGATAACCACCCTCCCATCCCTAAAATATTGTAATAAAGATACGGCAAATACATTTTTTTTTTAAAAAAGCCTAAGGAAAAATATTTACAAGTTGAAGGTATTCTTTGTTTATTGCTTCAGCCTTGACATGTGAAGGTTTTAATGTGTATTGATGTTATCATAATATGTTTATGTTGTTGTCAAAGCGGTGGTGGTGAGGGGAGTCGCCGGGCCAGTGGTAAAAGGGGTGAGATCCTACCCCACGGTGGTACGGATCTTCCATCACGGTAGGCCCTGGATGAGGGTCCAGGGCGTAGTGCGTACTGTCTCTGGCCAGGCTCCTCCCCTCACGTGGTGATTATTTACTTACTGTTATTGGTATTACGTAATTTGTGTTTCCCAATAAATGCTGTGGCCGGTTTTCTCCCAAGAAGTGGTCTGTGTCTAATTATTATAGTCAACTACTGATTTGCTCGTCAAAAATTGATGGCAATACATTTTGAAGCCATGGTAATGCTGTTTGCCATTAAATGTGAGGTTATGGCCCCTCTGAGTAGCTTCAGCGCTCATTGCGAGCCCAGCGCTGAGTGCCTTTGGAGCTCATCACGTGGCTCATAATGAGCGACTTCGGCTCACAATGAGTGCTCATCGTGTGGCTTGCAATGAGCGCCTTTGGCGCTCATTGCAAGCCTCTCCCCTTGTGTACTTTATAGGCCTCGCACTTGATCACCCTTGCGAGCCTCTCTTCCTGTGTTACTACCTTGGGTTAAGTGTCACTGGCTTTAATTAAGTGTTACTGGCTTTGATTAAGTGTTTCTGGTTGAGTTAAATATTACTGCCTTGTCTTAAGTGTTACTGTTTAGCGTTAAGTCTTAGTGCTTAGGACTGGTATTAACATCCTTCGGACGCCTTTTATGTCCTTCTGCTGTGTTTTACATACTTCGGCCTCGTTTTCAGTTTGTTTAAATTTTTTTGCCGCCATTTGTTTTCTCGCAGTGGCGATTTTCGATTGAAAAAAAATCCAAACTATGCCTCAAATTAACTTGCAACCTCACTCACAGGCTCCCTGTGACTCCCCCTGAGCTGTGTGTGAGTGTTTAAGTAAATTGGAGGCATTTTTGTGGGTTTCTGCAGTTTGGCGGTCGGCCGTTAAATGCACATTTTTGCAGGCTGCAATTTTGCGGCCGTCACTAATTTTGCGGTAAGCACCTTCTGCGCTCTTTTTATGCAAGTCCCGTGTCTCGGGATGAGTGGCTGTGCTGCTCATGTCCACCAGAGTGCCGAAGGTGCTCATCGCCCAAGTCCTGGGGGTCGCGGGAATGAGCGCCTGCAGCACTCATCTCCACCAGTACAATGAGCGCCTTCCGTGCTCATTGCCTGGCCGCGAGCCCGCTTTTTTAACACGCCGTTCCAACTTTTGGCAAGCCCGCACTACTCACAACTATATATGTGATTAGTGTCAAAATCCTGATGCTCACATACCTGGGCCTTGCCTAGGTCATGTATATCACTTAAAGTGAAAATAATATAAACAGTACATTTTATTTAAACACGCCCATATATGGAGACAAAATGCATATCTATAAATGTAATACACATCATACTCTATCCGGTCAAGCTCTGAGATGCCTCTTATGCTGCATCAATAAAATAACCATAAGGACTATTAACAAGCACATAAATAAATATAAAAAGGATAGATATGGATAGGGGAACTCATGGAAAAAACAAACAAAAGCAATTGAAATTTGAAAGTTTTTTTGGTTTTGCATGAATTTTTAAGAAACATAACAACATAAACTGAACATTTTTTTTAGGCTGACACTTTTCTTTTCATCTTTGCTCTTCTTTTTTACTTTTATTTGTATCGCACCGACATATTCCGTAGCGCAAACACAGCGCTATAGCAAGGTTTAGCATTAAAATCATAGTTTTTCATAGTTAAAATAATAACATTAAAATATCAAATGCTGCCATCTGAAGCATTTTCTTTTCTGCGAGATCTGCTCTTTTAAATACATTTTGAATGACTCTTTTTAATATTATCACGAACTTATCAAATGATATTGTGACAAGTCATGTATTTATTTCTACTGATGTCATGTATAAAGTGACAGCTTGCATGTACAAACTGAGGAGTCATGTCATTCCAGGTTACAGATATCCTGTTACACATTCACAATCTAAAAGATGTAACACTCTTCACTATATATAGCACATTTATGAAGAGGCCTTAAGGGGACGTAGATCTCACAAGCTGGACTAGCATGCATTTTAAGAAAATGCCCACTGTAATGGTCCTCATTTTTAATTTATTATGATTTTATTATGATAAATCTTTTTCTGAAAACAGCTGTTTTCCCAGTTCTTTATAAGATACATTCATAATCAAGAAAACTTAAATATCAGAGAATTAGTAGTGTATGAAAACATTTTTTTCCATGCAAAAATACCAAAATAAACATTAACAAACTCACCCTGATGTTTGCTAATTCTCTTGAGTTTGCAAGCAGTTGATTAGAATAAAATGCATAAATTGTTTTGGCCAATCATAAGCAGGTAATACATTGTGACTGTTCACCAAAGTGTCATGGGACGTGTAATCCTCTTTTCACCCAGGAACAAAAAGTTAGGAGCAGTCAGACACTGCTATGTGGATTTCTGCGTTGAGCTGCTGCTGGCTTGAAGGTTAGTAAAGAGTTAAAATCTGTACCCAAATGCAGTTTTTCTATTGGGAGGTACACTTTGCCAATGTAAGCAGCTCTGGGGGTGTTGAAAAAAAAGTTTTATATTTAAATCTATGTATGTGTATATTATGACTCAATACAATGTGCATTTCTGATATAAGAAGCAGGTGTTAGATTAGAAAAAGGTAAAAACGGGAAACTTTAAATGTTACAAACAGGGATATACCTTTAAGGTGGCATGGTGCTACCTCACTGCTGTTCAGCTTTAATAGAAGAGTGTTAGTACATACACTCCAGACTCTACAACAGTTTGTAAAAGATGGGAGGAATCCCAATCTGAAGATGGTGGAAAAAACACACACTTTCAATGTAACTTTTCTCACAATGGATCATTTTTTTTTAATTCCAATAAATTGAAAAGTTGTGGGAGGGGGTAGGAGGAGGCTAAATGATATTGTGAAAAGTAGCCTTCCCACAAAATCTAATGCACAAATAAGGAACCAGACCCACACTGATGAGATCCGTTAAATTGAAACAGTGGGCAGGGTCAGATCTACATTTTTGGAGCCCCTAGGCAGTGAAGTGAAGGAGCCCCTGCGAATGAGTATGTAAGGTATGCACTGACCCAGTTTTGCCCTTTCTGTGTGTGTGTAAGTTCATCTTCCTGTATTACTCTCTAGTAGCCACTCTATGAACTGCAGCATTTACATTTTTTAAGTCAGGAACCATATTTTTTTTTTTTTTAAATGGCGCCCCTCACAGGGAAGAGCTCCTAGACGGCTGCCTAGTTGGCCTAATGGATAACCCGGCCATGTCAGTGGGTAGGTCTCCTAACTTGAATGTAATCCATCCTGAGCTATGATTCAAAGCTGTTTAATACAGCGAGCATATGCATATAATGTATCAAGAGCTATTAAATAAAAAAATGCATTGTGGGCTCATTTGCATGTCCCTGCCTAATTCCCCAATAACTATTTCTGGGAATTCTGAGCAGTAATACATATTTTAGTTCACAAATGTACTATTTATTTACCGTACATTTATTTACCTTAAAGCCTTATCAACCTACTCTTGATATCCTCATAAGGGGGTCAAGCAGATCGTCTGGAGACTGAGAATCTAATGTTTGATGGTAAGTTTAACATTGCAATATAATTAAATATTTTTCAACCATTAAATATTAATGTATTAATGCAAAAAAAAAAAAATGTAAGCCATTCAAAAGCAACTGTGTTGGTTTTAGCTACACAATAATAAATTAATAATGTCTCAAAAACTCTTAAAGCATTATTGTCTTGAAGATATTATATTGGCCCTTCATTTTATATATATTTATATATATATATATATATATATATATATATATATATATATATATATATAGAGCAGGTGTTCAATGGATTTTCCATTAGCAGTGGAGGATATTAAAAAAGCCTGTGGTTTGTGTGGACTGGTTTTGAAGGCTGTAAGTGGAAGTGAGATATGTGACCCAGTAACAATGGGTTTCATCAGAACGTAACCATCTGTTGTTTGCATAATATTTGTCAATAATGGAGAGAGCGCAGTTCCTGGAGCTATATAGAAAAAACAAAGGCTTGTAAAATCAATTCAGAGCCTCCATCACTGCAGAGTGGATTTAAACAACAAAGCCCTACACTACAAATTAGTTTAGAGCTTCCTCTACTAAGCAGTGATTTCGGAGGAAGCTCTATGCGATATATTGAAAGTGTTTCAAATACACAGATCTGCTTTCAAATGACAGGGCAATATATGAAGTGTTGCTTTTATTCTAATTAAAAATACGACATAGTCCATTTACACTAAACATATTGGACAGGCCGTACATCAGACAGGGAGTCTATTTTTGTCTTGTCCAGATTCATTCCTTAATGGATCAAGAATGTAATTGCGCTCGTGAACTGCATTCATATGAGAGTCAGTCTTGTTTTGCAAGAAAAATAAAAGGCAAAGGTGGAATTTATTAATATCTGAGTTTAGGCGAATGAAAGCAGATGTGACATTGAAGATACGGTCTGATTATTTTTCTATTTAATCTCTATCTATCTATATATCGATCTATCTATTCATAATATATGTCCTTTTGCCCATTCATCTGTCTTTCTATCTATCAATTTTCTGTGCATCTGTCCTTTTACCCATTCATCTATCTTTCTATGGAAGTATCTATCTAGATCAATCACTAACTAAATCTTGTCTTCTCCATCTAAAAAATATCTCCAGAATTCATCACTTACTTACACAAGACACAACTAAAATCCTAATACACTCTCTCATCATCTCTCGACTAGACTACTGCAACTCGCTTCTTGTTGGCCTACGCACCACCCGGCATTCTCTACTTCAATCCATTATGAAGGCCACTGCTAGACTCATCTTCTGTACACAACGTTCAGTGTCGGCATCACCTCTCTGTCAATAACTCCACTGGCTTCCTGTAGCCTCAAGAATACATTTTAAATCATGTCCCTAACTTACAAAGCCCTCAACAATAACGCTCCCCCTTACATCTCTGCTCTCATCTCCAAATACTCCCCCACCCACCATCTTCGTTTTGCTAATGAGATTCTTCTTTCTACAACTCTTGTCCCCTCCTCTCACTCCCGCCTCCAGGACTTTTCTCGTGCGGCCCCTAGTCTCTGGATCTCCTTGCCTCGCTCCACCAGATTATCCTCTTGCCTCAAAACAATTAAAACCTCACTTAAAACGTATCTCTTTAAGGAAGTGTATCACTTCCACCCTAAAATGATTATCACCTCTCTCTCCCTCTTTTACCACTCACTATACCTTAGTATGTAAGTCTGCGAGTTTCTATCCTAAGTACTTTGGGAATGTACCAAGGACATTGGATTCCTAGCTCAAAGACAGAGCCCTCCTTGCTTTGCTATTTCTTCATTTGTATTTATCTTTGTCTGAACTTAACTTATGTACAGCGCTACAGAATATGTTGGCGCATTATAAATGAACTGTAATAATAATAATAATCTAGCTATCTATCTGTCATATCTATCTCCTTTTCTAGACACCCGTCCTTTTGCCCATTCATCTGTCTTTCTATGTAAGTATCTATATATGTTTCCTATCTATCTATCTATCTATCTATCTATCCTCTACAACATTGCCATTGTATTGAAGCAGTGCATGCTCCCATAACAATAACTGCATGTTTACCATATATTACCATACAAACCACCAACAAATGCGTATTACTTAATTATATATGCACAATGTATATTTCACATAACCAATGAGATTTAAAAATTCAAACAGATAAATACAACAACAAAAATCTTATCTATTAATATAATATATATTATATAATTTACTTATTTGCCATATACATTCTATAGCCAGTATTTTATGCTCTTTAAGAAACCAACTTGTTATTGAGGTTACTGTGTTAAACCTCCTGATAGCTTTATGCCAGGCTTATTATTATTATTATTATCTTTATTTATATCGCGCCAACATATTCCGTAGCGCTGTACAGAGGTTGCTTAACTTCCTTAACTGTGTTGAACTCTACCTTTTCTACTGGAAGTCTAAGGTACTAAAATATACATGGAATCTCCAATTTTTATATGATACATACAGTTGAAAATTATTATTGGAACTGAAATGTAGAAATCTTACAACTAAAAGCTTTATTGAAACTAAAAGGGATGCAGAGCACATCCGTAGATCTCATAGGGCAAGACCCAGAGAACAATTAACTTCTGTATACGTTTTTTGTGCTCTGAGACCTTTATTTGAAAAGGGAAAATACCATGTGACAAATTATCAAATACCCTCTTTAAGAAATAAATATCCATGTACCTTTAATTTTACCCAGCCGGTGAGGGTCTGTATATTACATATGGAGAAGGCAAGTCATTGTAAAACTGGAGAATATCACAGGATAACAAATATGTAAATACTCTTAAAATAAAATACAATCTTGTAAATGCAAGATAGAAAAATTGTATATCTCATGTGATATTAATTACTTTTCTGAAATTTACTATTAAAGGACCACTTTGGTAAGAAATGTGAAATGCCATCTTTTGAAGAACTACCCTTAAAATTATGCAATTGTTTTTAGAATGTAAAAAGAAAATAATACCGACTCTAATTTATTATTTGTGTATGCTATATCCGCCAGCGTTCTCATTAAGACCAATGTAAAACTCCCTTTTTGACACTCCCTTTTGAGACAGAAGTTGCAAGAAGCAGCCTAGTAAAGATAATAATAAGATTTACTTTCTAAAATCATTTTTGTTCTTTGTCAAGTTTAGTTATTCAAAAGATCATACCGAAAAACTTGATCAAAGTGGACCATTCATTTTTTGTAAATCAAAATATACAAAATCTTTTTTTTTTCAAGTAACATATTTCATGGTTACAGCTCTAAAAGCACAATTCCTGGAGGTTTAAGCCTAATCTCCAAAATTAGATTAGGACTTTGTTTCATTTGTCAGGACATAGTAATAACAAATAGAAATACAAGCTTTATTATATTAACTAGAATCTCAGATTTGCACTAAAATTATATTAAACCATATGCTGCGGGGGATTACCTGTTTATGCATAGAAATTGGGAATACTGGCACAAGATGACGTATTCTAGCAGCGATGTTCACCTTGCTAACATCTGTTGTTAAGTATTTTTGTTGTTGTTAGTCCGCCAGATGTCCAAGTAGGCTCAGCAAAATGTAACTTATGGCATGAAATTACAGCGCCTCTGCCAACCGTACAACGGTTAAAGGTGCAATGCCTGTATAAGATATGCATGGTTGTCATGGCAGATCTTCTGAAAAGACCACTATGATGGGTTCAAAAGTAAAGCCCGTAAGTTTAGGTGTTGGGATGAGACCATTAAATGCTGTATGCAGTTTAAAAAAAGTAAAGTTAATATTTGTCTTTGAATGTACTGTTTTCCCATAAGCAGTGCTGCCATTTTCCACCGGTTTCGTTTTTTGCTTGTTTGTGTTTTTTTTGCGTTGTGCAGTTGTTTCTGACTCTCTGTGACCACATAGACTGTAACACATCATGCACATTTATGTCCACAGTCATGCTGATCCACTTGGTATTCATGGCAGAGATACTGGAGTGGATTGCCAGTTCATTCTCCAGTTGGCCATAGAATACAGCTCCTGGTATTTCTAGGTGGTCTCCCATCCAAGTACTGACCAAGTCCAACCCTACATGGCTTCAGGATGGTGACCTCTTGGTTCTCTGACTGGCATCATACCCAGGTCTCAGTGGTGAAAGCCCTGAATCCTAACCATTGGACCACCAGGGAACCCTATTCTCCACCTACCCACATCAGGGAGCGTGGCCAGCTCTCTCGTGACATCATTAGCCCTGCCTTACTGTCTACACAGAGGTAACAGCTCTATTTTAACCCGCCTGTAGCTGCCCCATTGGCCTAGCCCAGTGATAGTACACGAGTCCTCATAGCCCTGCCCCCTTTACTGAGCATGCTCAGTCTGAACCAGAACCTATACTGATCAGATGTTTTTTTTTTAGTACAACCTTCATACAGAGCTGGCCATGCCCCTTGCGCCTTCCTAGGCACAGGTAGGTGGAGAATAGCAGCCCTGTTTGTGGGAAAACTGACACATTCAAAAGTAAGAACAAATATTAACTTTTATTTATTTTAAACTGCATAGAGTTTTTAATCGTCTCTGCCCAACAAACACAGGAACTTTACTTGTAAATGCACTACAGTGGTCCTTTTTATGAGCAACAGTCAAACTGGTCTAAAATATGGGGTATTTTTCATGTTACATACATGTTTATCTGCTGAACCAGACTGACCAACATCTTACATTATGGCTGAAACAAGATCACTGGCACTTGCTGGGCAAAGCTGAGGGTCTAAGTGTGAGCTGTGCCAGATGCCAGCCCATAGTCAGCTCTGTATTCAGCTGGAGATAGTTGTTAAATGTACTGTCTAAGGGGCTACAAAAGCTATTTGACTCAGCTAGAACTAATATAACTGTGTTACTTTTAATAACTTCTGTTCATGACTACGGACAGCTGTGCCTGTGACTCTCCATTTTCACCGGGTTACCATTCTCTCCACTTATCAACTTATCCGGGAATGGGAGAGGAGTTCCCATGCTAAAAGTTGGACTCACTCACAAATTCCCCTACCCAAGAGAAAATGTATTTTGGGGTACATGCAGTGGCCAGGCTAGTGAAGTAAAGGACTTGATGCAAAATAATATAGGGCAACCTCTCTATATGCAAGGTAGGTGAATGCAGCTGTCAAAAAAAATACAAATATATATGTAGGTGGTCAGATCACCCCTAGGGTGATCACATCACCTTTCTATAAAATTAATTAAATATAATTTCCCCTAATAAATTAAGAGACACCCTTTACTCCAGAGACTCATGGGGGTCCTTCCCTGTTGTGGCCCTGGTCCTTTGCATCTACTGCACCTGCAGGAGCTCCAGCACTGGGTACATGCCCCCTTATGTTTCAGGTGAACATGAAGTCATGAAGAAGAACAATTTGGCAGCCCTATATACAACCAGCATACAATTGTCTCTAACTGTCGCTAATTTTTTTAAATGTGTTACAAACGTTTGATTGTTCCTGTTTCAACCCCACCAGCAGTAGCGTCCAGCCTCCACTAGGTGACTCACCAAGACTTTATTCAATTTGTTCTTAGAGTGAGGGCTAGACTTAGGGTTAGGGTTTAGGGTAGCGTCAGATTATAAGCTTTACATAGTAAAACTGTTGAGCTCCAAGACGCAGCTGCACGTCACTGTTGGTGGCGACGAGCCAGGAAAGGTCCATATTTAATAATTATGTGAACATTATCCTAAAATACAGGATTCCTTAAGATAAAGACAGCACTAAAATGTAATAGTGTGCCATACTTTATTTAAATAATTGTATAGGTGAAAAACTTAAAAAAAAAAGAATCAGTATGTTAATGACTTAGAGGTAGGATTGGAGTGTGGGGTCTCCATTTTCGCTGATGACACGAAGTTGTGCAAGGTAATTAAATCAGATAGTTATGTGCTTTCCCTCCAAAGGGATTTACATAAAATTGAGGAATGGGCATCTGAATGGCAGATGAGATTTAATACAAATAAATGTAAAGTTATGCATCTGGGAAGGAAAAATAGCCGTGCAATTTATAATCTTAATGGAGCAAATCTAGGGGTATCAGATATTGAAAGGGATTTGGGAGTGCTTGTGGACAACCACCTAGGTAACAGCGCTCAAAGCCAAGCAGCAGCTGCAAAGGCAAATAAAATATTAGCATGTATTAAGAAGGGTATAGAAGCCAGGGAAGCAAATATAATTCTGCCACTGTACAAATCTCTAGTACGCCCTCATTTGGAATATGGAGTACAATTTTGGGCACCACTTCATAAAAAGGACATTTTAGAGCTGGAAAAGGTACAGAGAAGGGCAACCAAACTAATAAGGGGAATGGAGGGGCTAAGTTATAAAGAAAGAATTACTAAATTAAACTTATTTTCTCTAGAAAAAAGGCGTCTAAGAGGACATATGATTACCTTATATAAATACATCCAGGGTCAATATAAAGATTTGTCAGGGGAGCTTTTTGTGCCAAGGTTTTCAACTGACAAGAGGACATCCCTTGAGGTTAGAAGTAAAAAGATTCCACCTTAAAGAAAGAAAAGGGTTCTTCACAGTAAGGGTGGTTAATCTGTGGAATTCTCTACCAGAGGAGGTGGTGACAGCGGATCCGATAGATAACTTTAAAAGGGGACTGGATTTATTTCTAATTAAAAATGGAATTCAGGGAATTGATTTTTTTTTTATACAGCTAATTAGTTAATAGTTAATCCGCATATTGCAGATCAGAGGAGATCTTAAAAGGTTGAACTTGATGGACTGAAAGTCTTTTTTCAACCTTAAATACTATGTAACTGTATTAAAACGTCACCAAAAACAATTTCATATGAGCAGTATATTTATATGCTGCTCGGAGCATAAATATATGGCATTTATTCCTCTGGTAGGTGTCATTTTTACGTAAATCCGCTTTCTTTTCTAACAAATCCATTTACTTCCCCTTCATAAAATATAGTAATTTCTGTCATTGAAATTTGCATTCAACAACCACAGCAGGATCACGCCAGCATTCGCAACGCAAGCTGTTACGCTTTGCTAAAGTAGCTTCCAGTTAAATGTGTGGCACTTCTAAACAAATGCAGTTTGTCTTTCTTAATTAAAAAAAAGTACCCAAGACTGGTTTGATTTAGACTGCTTGAAGAAAGCTTCGAAAACCCAGTTTGTAAGGACTAATTACAAAATTAGATACATCAAGCTGCTACTGTGCCAGGTGGCGACGTTTGTCTAACAAGGCTCGCTTTCATTTTGTATCAGATTCTAATTAAATAGACCTTGGTAGAGGTGAAGGGCTGACCTATATTTCTCTGGTATGTAATTCAGGCCATAACTACAGGTACAGTCACAGAAGCTGCCAATACATGGCCCTCCGGCGCACATGTTGGCTGATGCTCTGACATACATTTCTTTGTTTAAGAGGATCGTGCCAGATAAAGACTTACATCCCATCATTTTGCCAAGTCCTGTCAGAGGCTTAAACGCTAGACAAGAACTTGTTGTCTTGCAGTACAAGTGGAAGAAAGCATGACATTCAGGGAAGCTAATATTATCAAGATAGGTTTTAATACTAAATAGGTAACGTGTACAAAAAAATCGCATATGGTGCAGATTGGTAAAGCTTTTGTTTGACTCTGTAAAAGGTGTATGTACAAGGAAAATCATACCAAATATTGTGTATATTAAAAGGACCTCTCTGAGCTGAATCCAGGTTTTTAAACTTGTTTTAGACATTCAAATGTGAACGCAGATGTACTATATATATGTACCTAGTCTAAGTACATAATTAGACAGGAAAAAACATTGTTAATTTACAAAAATGTTGATGCCTAAACTAAATCCTGGAGGCATCCATAATAAGTTTGTGAGAGAAGCATTACACTTCTGCAGAGCAATTGCTGCATTTCCTGATGCAAGCAGGCTGTGATAGAAAAGGGCGGTGGTGTCAATTCACTCAGATCCTATGAGCCAACAAATCCTTCTGGTCTCTCCCTGTTCTTTCCTCCCTCCCATACATTTCCCTTTACTGATAGATAAATAAACAAACACTCTCATGATCCAGCTGTCAGGAATCAATCTAACAAGCACAAAATAGATTTTCCTTGCAAGCTGCCTACCTCTGGGCATGTTCGGGGGAAGGGGCTAAGTATCAAATTCAATAAGATTCAATTATTTAAGAAGCTATAAATATAAATAAATAAATGTATATATATATATATATATATATATATATATATATACACACATATATATATATATATATATATATATATATATATACATACATACACACATACAGTAGACTCTCAGTTATCCGGCATCCATGGGGATTGGTAGATGCCGGATAAATTGTGTTTCTGGTTGCTTGAGAGTTACATATAAAAGAGGCCTAGATTAGGTGCACATCGGATGCTCTGCTAAGTATATTTGTCAGTGAGGGCTGTTCTAGCAGCAGCAGCTTTCACTGATCAATGTAACCCCAACACTGCCCTGGCTCAGTCACTCATGCCGGTCTGCTTCCAGGTAAAACTGAATTGCAGAGACGTACAGTGGCTCCTGGCATTTGTTGAGCCCTGTACAATTAATATTATATTTAAAAGTACAGTATTCAATTTGTTTATGTTTGCTTGTTAGTTCTGGTTAACTGAGAGTCTACCGTATATATATATATATATATTGTTTTATTACATATGCATATTATATAGTATGTATATAAATATAATAGACTAAAAGTCGGTGTACACTTCTCAAATAGGTACGTAGATTAAAAAAATAATAATAATCTATTATTAAATATCAAATGAGCTGCATATTGAAGTGGGTGTACTGTGGCCTAGAGAGCCCTTCCAAGCAAGTGTTGAATCAAGGCCTACTGCGGAGCAGTGCAGCTACCGATAAAGCAGTGCAATGTATTTTCATTAGTGACTTGCAGCTGAGGCCCATGTGACAATTACTACACGTGCCGCTAGCTGATTGCGAGCTATCAAGACACTTAAAAGAGAAATGTTCAACAAGAAGAAATAGTATAATTACTAGAGCAAAATAGAGATTCAAATTAGAATAATTAAAATGATAACAGTGGTGACTTGCCCCCTTTTTAAGTATCATTATGGTTGTTATCTTAATATTTAACTCAATTTGCGGTATTATTATCCTATATTGCAGTAGCGGCATTCAAGTGGGGATAATAGCTTATGTCAATACATATTTCTACACGCTGTATAAGGGGAGTTGGAGCACTGTTCCTGGGTTTGTAATTATATTGTATTATATTTAAATGTATTGGAATTATACTGT
>CM050167.1:376482489-376487489 GCA_027410445.1 Discoglossus pictus
ACACAAAAAAAAGATTTTGGTGGCAGGGGAGAACCAAGTAATTAATCTATCTATTCTACCCATTAAATCTACCAATAAGCTTAGCTTAAATCCACAGGACAGCTTTTTGCATATTAAATGCCTTTACTGTATTTATCCGTGCTCTTTTTGGGGAATCTCTCGCCTTCTCATCATAATTAAAAAGTGTTTTAGGACGGTGGAAAGTGTGTGAACAAAATACTAGTAATATGATGTCCCAATTTTGCTGAATAAATGTAAATGTGCTCAAAAGTGATGTGATATCACAAATATTACAATTATTATCCTGTCAGAAAGATATGCTTTCTATAAGCTAATTATATCCACACACTAATATCTGTGCAATTTGTGTCATTTACATAATTATATTTTGTCATTTCCTATGACTTAATAACTGCTCTGATTTGAACAGAAAATATTGAATTATATATATATATATATATATATATATATATTTTTTTTTTTTTTTTTTTTTGTTGCTTTGTCAACAGATGTGTTTGGAATTGTGATAATTTGATCAAAATTCTCATAAATACCTTTAGTCTCTATTATTAATGATTACTCAAATTTCCAGGATTCATAATGATGGTATCATAGAAGTGTCACCTTGATCTGCACCAACCTCACTGCTACTCTGATGAAATCCTGAGACCCTGGCAACATCATCCCATAGAAGTGTCACCTTGATCTGCACCAACCTCACTGCTACTCTGACGAAATCCTGAAACCCTGGCAACATCACTCCATAGAAGTCTCACCTTCATCTGCACCAACCTCACTGCTACTCTGACAAAATCCTGAGACCCTGGCAACATCACCCCATAGAAGTCTCACCTTGATCTGCACCAACCTCACTCCTACTATGTCGAAATCCTGAGACCCAGGCAACATCACCCCATAAAAGTCTCACCTTGATCTGCACCAACCTCACTTCTACTCTGACGAAATCCTGAGACCCTGGCAACATCACTCCATAGAAGTCTCACCTTCATCTGCACCAACCTCACTGCTACTCTGACAAAATCCTGAGACCCTGGCAACATCACCCCATAGAAGTCTCACCTTGATCTACACCAACCTCACTTCTACTCTGGCAAAATCCTGAGACCCTGGCAACATCACTCCATAGAAGTCTCACCTTCATCTGCACCAACCTCACTGCTACTCTGACAAAATCCTGAGACACTGGCAACATCACCCCATAGAAGTCTCACCTTGATCTACACCAACCTCACTTCTACTCTGGTGAAATCCTTTAAGAACTCCCCATCCACCCACCCCAATTTAGATTCATTTTATAGAGGCATGAAAGTCACCCGACCTGCTATTTTCTGATTATTATCACACAACTAGGTGTCATCCAAAATTACACATAGGACCTTTCACCTTTCCATACATCTCACAGTTCCTTCCTGACCCTTGTTATTCCTTATCCTTATTTTTCCTTGGGCTTTCCCTCTTTTCATTCCCTTTAGATTTTAAGTAGCGAGCTTGCAATCTTGTAGGGTGCTTTGGAAAAAAGCACTTTCTATAAAGATTCGAAGCTCAAAACAGGGCTCTTCACTTTCTGAAGTTTAATATTGTATTTTCCTGTTCTTATCCCCTGTACAGCGCTACAGAATATGTTGGCGCGATACAAATAAAAGGTAATAAAGAATAATAATGGTAGGTTGCAGTTAAAGATCTTGCATTGCATAGCTTTTGTTAATCAATGAAGCAAACTAACACTAATTTGAATTCACAGTTAATCATTTCAATTCATGCTAACAAATTTTGATTGACAAAAAAGCAAAGTGTTGATCTATGCTGAGTCACGTTTGGCTCTGGAGTCATTGTTTGGAATATGTTGCAAAATTACATTGTTAAAAGTCATAAAAATATATTTATGATATTGTGATTGATTTTCCTTTCTTCTACTATAACATCTGAATACAACACTGCACCTAAGTGGACTTTAAACATCATGTCTGTGCCTGTTCTGGAACAAATACAATTTTCTAGGAAATCCATTATCAGCTATCATTTCCGTGCAGAGCTTGTTACAAAAATTGCCATGTTTTTCTTAATTTCTGCGGACAGAAATATTCTGCACTTGCTAACCACTACACTTCAGCTTTCGAATGTCGTGTTACTGCACTTAATAACACAGTCGCTTAGGTTGAAAATATAGATCATTAGACAATTATTTGTGCAGATTTCATTCGTGAAACAGATATACTATGGGCTTAATTACATGGCTCCCTTAGTAAATCGTGCGAACGAACATAATACGTAGGGAGCCAAGTAGCAGCAAACACTAGTGGGCCCTTATGATTGGTTGCTTCATACAAATTGTTCCCTGTTCGACAGGAAATGTTTACCCACAGTGCAAATACATGGTTTCTGTGAGTTACTGATAATCTTAAGTGTTCTTGTAGGGCTCTGAGAGGACTCAAGGTGAGAAAAACCCTTACATGTAAACTCAACCTAAAGCAAGAACAGATAATCCCCTTGTTAGAAAACGTAAATGATCACTGTACTAAAATATAATGGCTGTTAATATGATATACATGTGTAAGTATACTTGATTTATAATATTTATAATGCTGGTAGTTATACTTTAAAGCTCTTACTTTTATAGGTTTATGGCCGATGTGCTGTGCTGCTTAGCTGATCCCCTTTTGCATAATTAGGGGCGGAGCAGCTGTAGTAGCTGCCCTGTTGTGTTCTTGTGTCTGACTGGTTTAGATTAGATCTACACCAGTAAGAAACCAACACACACAGCAGGAAGTCTGCTACAGCTGCCCCACCCTTAGTAATGCCAATCAGGCGGAGCTAGGCAGCACAGCACATCGGCCAGAAAACTATAAAACTAAGAGCATTACAAAGTTTAAACATAAATGAAGTATACATGTACTTTTAAAAGCCATTATTTTTATAGTACAGCGGCCATTCAAGAAGCTACAAATGTCCGGGTACAAAATAAAAATAGCCTAAAAAAAACATGCTCAGGACTAATTGAAACATGCTCAGGACTAATTGAACCCTACACAACCTAAATCAGAAAAAAAAAAATACTTTTCTAATGGTTATCCCAGCCCTATACAACAATACTAAAAAACAATAAAATAAAATCAGTAAGGTCTTAATAGAAACCCTATAATAGAAACCCTAATAGAGCACTATGTTAGCAAAAGGCTCACTAAACAGTAATAAATATTACTGTATTATGAATGAAATTTATTGTAGGTTCACAATATAATGTGATGTATTAAGGCAGGAATCTGCAAAATCAGAAGTAATGGCTACACACCATATACATATATCATAGGTAGTTTAGATGAGTTCCTGGTCAAATGTTGGCCAAAAAGACATTTTGAAGTGTCTTTTTTAGAATAAAATTCCTTCCACTGCAAGGGATTGCATCATCATATTACTTGTGCTGCCAGCCTATAAAGAGATAAGGTAAAGGATGTTTAAAATGTTTAAAAATGTTAGAAAACTCTGAGTCCAAGAGCATAAATAAGATTTTTAATAAGAAAAATAAGTTTTGATGCTTCCGCAGGCACTTGGAGGGATCCATGATGCATTGGTGGAAGTTGTGTTGGGAGTAAAAGGGGCGTTAACAATTATAGAGACCAATGGTTTCATCCTTTGATGGCAACATCCAGTTTTTGGGCCAGTGAGGGGAAAGGGGTGTGATGTCAATTTCAATCATATCCAGTTATCAAGCAAAAGTATTTTCCAAAAAATGTTTATGTACATAACTTACACAACCGCTAATATTGATATTTTGCTACAAACTTGACAAACAAGTGTCTTTTTCTTGAACTGCACTGGCCGATGTGGAGAGGTACACCACAATACTGAACATGTATTCCTGAGAGGCCAAGAGGATTTATCTAGTGTGATGTTTGACACCTTGACACCCTTCATGACATTTTAATGATCATGGATTCCACGGCATCTAAAAGCCAGTTAGAAAACCAAAGTACATGATCATGGCTCATATTGTCATGGGTCTTGTTGCGTGTGAACTAGACCCATGTTTTGAATTATGAATTGCCATGTCGACGACATGAGGTTTTCCAGCAACTATTTAACATGCAACCTGTTCCAACTAAAGTAAATCAGACCAAAATATAGTGTCATCCAATCAAAAGCAGTGTTTAAATGATGCTTGTTTATAGTTCGTTGTCAGGGGGCCTGGCCAGATCCAGGCCACATTTTCAGGATATCTTGAACTCTATTTTTTAAAAATATTTCAAAACATTAATTTAATTAATTTAGTTAATACTTTACTATTCTACCATCATTAGATCCTCGGGGATGGTAGTTCAATCATGTTTTTTATTATCGACAACACATTTGTTCACTGGCATGGATGTTTCAGAGTTTTCAGCAATCCCTGTCTCAGGACAGATTGCTTTACCTTTGTTTATTTCATGAAATCTGTGTTTGACCCATGGACCTTGAGGGGTTATGGTGGGCTACAAACTGTAACAGTGGCTTTGGATTTGAGGATTTTCAGCTAGTAAGCCCTTTGATTGTGAGCATAACCTTGGTGTATGTTCAAGCGCTCATTGTTTATCCGTGGAAGATACACAGAATGAAAACACTTGTATTCCTCAAAGGATCTTCTAATGCTAGTTTATAGCTTTGCATTCACATGCCCTTCCTAACAGCTTTTCTTTCAGATGATAGTGCTAGTGCAGAATAAAGTGTGGTGTTGGCATGAAGGCAGAACATTACAAATGCCTATGTTTATGTTTAATGACAGTAATGTATTTTATTTCCAACTGAAAAAAAATAATCTATAAATACAGACATTTTAGTGTTTCTGCTTTATAAATAAAAGTTATTATTATTTTTTGTTTCATATAAATGTTTTAACTAGATTACTTAATTAATGTTATCCTTCCACACTTCACTTGCTTATAAGGAGCCCCTAGGATAATAGATTCTCACCTTCTGGAGTCTTCTGCTTTCTTTCTGTTCTCTCT
>CM050167.1:376494989-376499989 GCA_027410445.1 Discoglossus pictus
GGCCTATTGCATCTTCTGATAGACCTATCTTTCTGTGTTGGGCCTATTGCATCTTCTGATAGACCTATCTTTCTGTGTTGGGCCTATTGCATCTTCTGATAGACCTATATCTTTGTGTTGGGCATATTTAAATAAATAAATAAATAAATAAATAAATATATATATATATATATATATATATATATATATATATATATAGATATACATAGTACACTGGAAGGCCTGTTGTCAATACATTACCTACGCATACTTTTTAATCAGCTTTGTCAGAGTAGGCCACAGCAGACATTTTATGCATACAGAGTATTTCTGACTCCTCTGCTAGTCTGTTACTTTATGCTTTTGCTAATGTGACAGAATATTTTTTTATATGACTCATTGTATACACCTCTGCAAACAAACTCATGAGCAAAAAATAGACCAACACGTATCTCCACGCTTCAAAGCAATCATGGGAGTTACGGTATTGATGAATAATTGTGTATTTCTGCTTACTGTGACTGTTCTATGTTTATCATAGAAAACAAAGTCATATGCGGGTATTTCAAAGGCAATGTAATTCAGGGTGAGTTTTTAATTGGCAGTTTATGAATAATTGCTATATGCTTGCTCTCACAAGAGCAGGGCCCAAGTCTCCTCCTTCACCAGCATGTACGTACAATATGGATTCTTGTCTCATCTGTCTTCAAATATACGTAAAATAATCAAATCCACTGTTTATTATACCCTTAGCACTACCGAATCTGCAAATAAAAAATAAAGATAATAATAAATAATGATTTTGAAATATCATTTTCTATATTGATTATTATGTGTCTGGATCTCTATATCTCTATCTGGAACCAACACTTACTGTCAACATGTAAACACAAACAATGCATAAGTATTCAACGCCCTTCTATGTACTCTACCAACTTTGTTGGGCATATTATATACAACTGCCTTAACTTCCATCTATTTTTTTACATTATGTCTGAGCCTTAGGGAAGTGTTATTTCAGGGCTTGATAACCAATTATATGCCAATAAACTTCATATAAACCAAAGCCCATGTGTCATATGGTGATATTGCATTATCTATTATTGAGGTCAATGGAAGGCTAAGTACAAACCACATGCAATAAAAAGAGAATCTACAAGATCTATCTACTAATAATCGTGAACACAAATCGTTCTTCATATGAACAAATTTATCAGGTAGATGTGCTCTTTTATATTTTCTTTTGCAACGGGTCAATGGAACTTTTCAGTAAAGTCTTTTGCTCATCTGGTGCGGTCACTTAAGAAAGGGGGAGTGCACAGAGATATAAAAACTGCATCTTCAGGATAGATTTGCAACTATAAAATTTAGTAGATCTGAAAAAACTAATTTATATTTTGTTGTTCGTTATATTAAAAATGAATTAAATAAAAGGAAAAGGGAGTTGTTTCAAGCAACAAGTCCATGTCCGAAACTCGGTCTAGATTCACCATGTTAAAAGTCATCACAGTATTGAATTTGTCTCCGTAGCACATCGAAGAGCGGAAGTCTTCCCGGAGAAAACAATAAAGAGCATTCCAGTTGATGGGATACGGATAAATATAGTAAAACTGGCATGTATAATGCTTTCCAGAAGGTCTATGAAACTGACACAGTGGAGGTTCCAACTATGGTATCATTTAAAACTACAGATAATACCAAGTACTTTGTTAATAAAATATCATTTAATAATCTATTTCCTACAGTAAATGAACATTGAAGTTTGCAATATTTAGCTGTCTGTCTGTCCAAGCTTTCTTAAGTAGGTAGAATAGATAGACTAGATGGGAGTGTTAGTTCTTACATGACATTAAAGATAAGACCTAGGTGGGCTCTTCAAGCCTTATACAAGCCTCCTGACTTCAGTGAATGTAGTCTAATATCCTTAGGGGAAAAAAAGAAGGAAGAAGAAGTTCAGAAACTGAGGAAAGGGGGGCTCGGGGGAGGGTGGGGTGGCGAGAGAGAAGAAGAAGTGTGGTAAGAATAAGAGATGAGAAATGGGATGATAAACAGGGATAATGATGGGTGAGAAAGATGGATGATAAAAAGGGTGACAACTTAAATATATCACTGACAGCTGTAGATAAAATATTGAAGATCTGTCCAGACAGTCAGTATATTACATCAGACCTTGCCATCATAAAGGGCGAGTACTAATGATGTAACTTTTAATATTTGAGTATAATTGTACAGATCCTCTTTGCCACTGGTGGGCTACTGACTCCTACAATGCCTGCCAATAGCCCCAAATGTTTTAATTTGAGATTTTTTTCTGATTGAGTTAATATGTCTTTACAGAGAGATACTGAAATCTGGACTGTTATTAGCCCTTACATGACCGTTATCTATCACTGCTCTATACCATATTGGTCAGAATATAAGCCGCACCTTTTTTCAGATTTTTGAGTTTGCGAGTTACAGGTGCGGCTTATATTCGCAACAGTAAAAAAATAAATCACTGCTGATTTGCGAGTTACGTGTGCGGCTTATATTAGCAAACGTAATATTACTGCCGATTTGCGAGACTGCGCGTTAAGGGTGACAAGTTGCGTGCTTGAGACTGCGGTATTGTAGCAGTTGAATAGCGATTTACGGTTTGAGTGATTCTAACATCCTGTAAGGCCTGTAACCTACAAAATATGTTACAGTACTAATTAAAAAGCCTGTTTCTTGCAATGGCTAATCACTTGGAGGGTCTTTTTCTCTCCAATTTTAAGGGTGCGGCTTATATTTATGTACTATATTTTTCCCCTTGAATTTTACAGGTGCGATTTATATGCGGCTTATATTCGGACCAATACGGTATATTGGACAGCACTCTATTAATATAAACTGTAAGTCAGTACATGTTGCCATTAAATAAGTTGGCTGCTACAGGGACTAGCAGCTCATTTAAAAACAATGTCACATCAGGTTTGCCATGCAGTTTAGGAGTTAAACATGGGATCTATCCATAAAAATGCTATTAACATTAAAATATAAATGGCATTAACTTGTAAAATGTAATTCTAAATGTATATATAGCCTGAAACTGGGAATTACCACATTTAATTAATCTTCGTATCTTTAATGTTGCTTCTTATTTAGCACTCTATTTATTGGTATAATCATTCAAATTTGCAACAGATTTAGCATTTTAAAAAAGAGACAATATGAACAGAATGTATGTTTATATGTGAGTTAATATTCAAATTAAATTATCCAGTGTACTGGTAAGAACAGGAGAAACTACATGTCAGGCCTGGCCTTCTGTCACTGATATAATCCAATTAGCTGTAGGCCTGCTGCACCGTGCAACCTCCTAAGGAGTTTCTGGAAATCTACACGCACTAAGAATATTGGAGGTAAATATATGTATATCACTAGAGGTGGAAGTAATTAGCAAAACAAGAAAGAAATAAGCTAGAGGGGAATTTATCAAGGTTCCTGATGTATATTAAAGTTTTCAATTATGAGCTCAGGTTTAGATATAAACAGCAACTGTCTACGCCTGATCTCTTGCAGCTGCCGCCATTGCAGGCCAACAATGTATCATGAGTGGGGACAGTTTGGAGGATGTACAAAGTATGGTAAACAATAATGTGTTCACAAGACTAAAATGACAAACTATTTGATCATTAAATACCTGAAAACATTATGAACACACAGAGGACACTTCTATTCTTGGACAATGATGCAATATTAATTAATGCAACTGTAATTATGTATAGTATGTAAAGTTTTAGCGATGCATACACTTATTATGTTAATAATTATCTCATACTAATATATATTAAACTGACACTCCAGTCTTTTACCTTCCTTATAGACTCGGAGAGAAAACAAAGGCAGGAACTAGATAAAGTGGGACATGGTACGGGCTACAAAGCAGGACTCAACTTTAATGTGGGACATTCTTTCGAAAAAGGGACATTTGGGATGCTAAGAGGGACAGGTGGGAGGTATGCCTTTAGATTGTTAGTTTGCAAATTTTCAATCTTGCATGGAGCTTTGGGGAAAGCACTTTGGACACTGGATTCTAAGCTCAGACAGGGCCCCCATTCTTTGCAATGTGTTTATATTGTTTTTGCCTCTGCCTGGAACTTAACCCACGTATAGCGCTACAGAATATGTTGGTGCGTTACAAATAATAATAATAATAATAATAATAATGATATTGCTATTAACTAACAATTGCAGCACCATAAACATATATATCTATATATTAGAGGATATATATATATATATATATATATATATATATATATATATATATATATACTTAACGTCACACTGTTCTAAAACAAATGTGGTACTGGGAATTCTCTTTTTCCTTGAATCTTGAAAACATTACTAGTGTAGAACCAAAGAAAGAAACAAGAATGTAATTAGTACAGAAGAAAATAAATCATTCTTAAAGGTAAGACTTTCCTTTAAAAAAAAAAAAAAGAAGAAAAAAAGAAAAGAAAAGCTTATTTTTGAGGCTGTAACTGATACAGGATTGTTATCATAAAAGAGGGACTGGTAGTACAAAAAAGAGGGACAGTTGGAAGGCATGCCACAATGACAGCAGTAGAACGCTACGTAGCACCTGAACTTTGACATTGATGGTAGTTGATGGTTATCAACCATACGTGATACATTACAACTTTTTGGGTTGTAGTCCATGTTATTACCCCTTTCACACATAACTATATTGACAATATTTTTAGCAGTCATTTACAAAACAAAATTAAAATAGTTTAGCACACATATATTTCTATTTGGAAGATATATGATAGTTACGTTATAAACTGTACGCTGTGATGAACAGTATTCATATTATTTGCCTCTTACTTTGTATGGTCACATTGGTTTCAGTGTATATGAAACTTTGACAGTTAAAGTAATAATAATACAGTAGAATTCCTGGTTATCCGGCACCCAACTAACCCGGACTCTAAAGCAACCGGCACTGGCATCAATTCCCCATTTTCAAAAAACTCCTGCTAAACCGGCATAAC